>JAOBAZ010181209.1:0-10411 GCA_026546875.1 Pteroeides caledonicum | reverse complement strand
CTTCTCGTTCCTTGTTTATGAACTCGTGCATGTAAAACCCGATAAAGCACTCACAGAGTGCTTTAATCCTTAAATAACATGTAATAATCATAAACAAGAGTATCACTGGTAACAGTGATAACTTTACCAGCAACTGCCACAAGTCAACGTAAATTGTAAAAAACGACTAAACGGCTAAGTCCTTGCTCCTTGGCGAAATTGAAGTTTTGTTATTTTCATATTTTAAGAAATGGGCATTTCATACACAAGAGATGCCAATTTGTTACAAATATATCCATATGTGCAATAATCCGTAAAAAATTTTTAGGAAATTACATGGCCTTGATTTTTTAGGAGACGAGTCGAAAATGATAGAACTTCCCATCACGAAATGCAAGTAGTATACAACTCACCTAATACTACAACTATTGAAATAAAAGACACAAACAAAAGCTGCCATTCGGAAAATGTTGAGGAGCGCAAAGAACAAAACAAGTCAGAAACAACTATACCTCACGTACAGGTATTCATGGCACTAAATACTGTAATCTCTTAACGTTGGTTATCACATCATGATAAACGTGGTTATGATTTACAACGAAACGCAAAGACAACGGGTTGCTTAATTTGCATCTTCGCGTACAATAAAATTTTATAATTAAATTTATGATTTATTGTAAAAAGTTACAATTTCTAAACTTATTTAAAGATATGAAAAAAATAGTATATTTTACAGCTTTACATTTACTACGTTTAACCCGAAAATTCATTCTGTAGTTTTGAAAGTTGTTTTTAACTTGCTTCTAAGCTAACGCGACGTAACTCGCATTATATTTTCATTTCAAACCATAGTTGCGTAACCATTTTGTGTTTAATTTTCAAAATTAAAGTACCAGAAATAAATAAGAGGAGTTTGTATAAAACAAATTCCAAAGGTGAGCAAAAGCGTAAAATAGGCAAAACTAGTAAGCAAAATAACTATAGTTATGGCGCTTTTGCCGGCCATCTGGGACCCATTTCGGTAACGCTATCCGGATAATACCTCGTCCGTTATCTGTAAACGATTTTTCAGTGACTGAACTACTTGTAATTCATCTATTTAGTATAAAACAGTTTTTTTACCCTACACGTTTAAAATAGATTAAGTTAAAACTCACCACTGATTCCTGTGGCTAAATACTTAATGGGGAGAGCGGCGGACTGGCAACCCGAAGATGTGCGTTGATCAAATCTCGCTTCAGCTAATACATTTTCGTGTTGGTTTAAAAAATTATTTAAAAAATGTATGTCAATTTATTATTTCTCAATTACTGACTTCAAACTCTGGGCTTTTAAATTTTTTGTTGAAGTATTTTTATATTTTATAGTGCGCCTCTGGTGACATATATGCACTTCCTCGAAAAAAAGCGACAAATCAAAATCAAGGAAATGCAAATGGTGCGTATAAAAAGATTAAAGGGCTAATGTCACGAAAAAGCCATCCCTCCGAATTGGATCATTACGCTTTTAATGAAATATTACGCTTTTAATGAAATATATATACCACCAAAAAGTCAGTTTTTCAATTTCTTGTTTCATTTTCAACACATTTATTTTTTGACCATGCAATTTAGGTTCTCAATGACATCCCCTATTCAGAAACAGCAAATTAGGTTGAAAAAACGATGAATAGCTTTCTTCATGGGTAGAATTCACTCAATCTTTGCAGCACTATAGCTATTACGTAGCTACATTTCAATGTGTTCATGCTATGTCCCCACAGATCGAAACTCTACAAATTCACTCCTTTTGTAAAAAATACGAGCATTTATATGACTGGAGCCCCCCTTTACGTGTATATGAGCATTTCTTTATGGCAAGAGAATATAGGTTTAAACTAAGGCATAGGCTTTAGTTTAAACCTATTCTCAAGCAGTGAAAAAATGATAATTTTTCCTCCGCACACCGTACAAAAAACGGAACAGAGATTTAACAAACTTTCAGTGGTGACTTCACGAAAATTTTTTCCAGGTGTAAATGTGCACAAAGAAGTCGATCGCCATAAGGAGGATAAATTTGACCAGGAATTTGATGACCAAGTAGAAAGTATAAATGTTTCGCGCCTTCTAATGCATGTTGAAGACATGAAGAAAAACAACAATGCTGGATTTAAGCTGGAGTATCAGGTAAAAATATTGATATACACTTGCTCAAGACTTTCGTACACTGCATACCTTGAAAACATAGTGAGTTTCTGGTAGTGATATACGAGTGTAAGATGCATATGCACTATAAGACCAGACCGGGACCTGTTGCAAAAAATGCAACATCAGGGCTTTCCGGCTGGAATTGAACCTGCGACCCTGTGATTCTAGTGCTGTACTACAGCCACTAACGTATAGGTAAGGCCTTTGCCGGCCGATTAGTGTAATATACCATGATGTTAATATACCTTAAAAACAACACAATAATATACAATATTGATATGCCTTGAAACAATCTTGTTGCATAGAAGTTTCTTCTGCTTTTTTTTCTCGCAGAAATTGTCAACTGGCCAACTTCACCCTTGGTTTCAAGCTACGAAATCGATAAATTCAAAAAAAAACAAATATAAAAATATATTCACATGTAAGTATCATTTTGGTATCATGCTGCAAAGTTTGGACTTTTTACGTCAAAAGTAAAACAGCGCAATAGTCGTGTTCAAGATCTTCTGAAACTTACATTAAATTTTTTTTCTTTACATTTATGAAACTACCTATCAAAATGAGAGATTTTTGTTTAAAGTTAATGCTTTTAATAATGTTTTGGCATCACTTGTGCCAATGCCGCATATTTAAATATTTGTGATATAACATCACCTACATCATATACAACGCCTTATTTGACTCCTTCAAATGAGTCGTTGCGTTTTAATCCCAATAGCGTTACATTGCACGAAAACTGATCTTCAAAGGCCTATAGTCTGAAATAAAGTTGCATGATATGCTTCGGGCGACGTTAGATTAAGCGAAGGCCTTTCGTATAGCCAAGTGTCTTCACTCTCTAGTTTTGTGTTTCGTACTGCCTATACGACAAACCTAAGCTATTTTGTACGACGACCATAAGCAAAATGTTTAGTTTTCTGTTTTGCTCAGATCTTCTATATAGTGATTCTTGTAACACTTTTTGCTGACCTCCAGTTGTCTCCATCCTCCCATATAAACAAATTCCTAGGACTTAAGAAAAAATATCCGAAAAGTAGTTAACTTGGATGATTTGGTTTACTTTGTAATAGATGACCACTCAAGAGTTGTACTTTCAGAAGAAAATGGGGAAGATTACATCAACGCTAGTTTTATTCAAGTACGTTGACATGAAGTATATGACACCTTAGTCACAGTATAAAGTTTCATACAGATGGGCCTCTTCTGGTACAACATGCCCTGGCGGTATATTTATTCAAGTTACTGGCAAGGAATAGTTAGTTCAGCATGCCTTCTTGCCAGAGCATATGATGCACCACATAATGCGACATGCGCGAAGACAAAAACGTCAAAGGCTCTGACATAATCATGGCTTTTGTTATTTTGTCGAAATGCCTGGTTAGGCAATCAGGTTCCATTCTGCCCCAAAATTATATCCCTTTTTGAAATTAGACAAAAACTAGAGTCTTTGTTATCATACAGCACAAAACCTATATAAACACCCAAAGGCCAAATAGCAGCCTATAGCATCTCTCATTAATGTTAACCCGACCAATAGGTGGACTTGCTGGAGCGAACGCTATAATAGTTCCGGAATAGTAATGAAAACTTTTGAAGCAATTTTCAGTGAATAAACGAGTCTTCACCGTATCGTTGACCAATCGAATGCCTAACATGTTTCTTTTTTACCACATTCAGGGCGTGGAGCCGGACCTTTACATTGCTTCGCAAGGTAACTGATATATTCCTCTTACGGTTGATGTACATAGTATAATATGAAATCTTTTCAGCTACATTTTTTCTTGCACAATATGCTTAAACGGCTTAAGAAAGACCTAATTCTATATATATATATATAAGAATTTTTTCTTAGTTTTCAAGACATGACAATAATTGTCTTATTTGAAGGGACTTTAGTCCATCATCCGTGCAAGCCAACTAAAGAACATAATTGTCTAAGTAGGAAATTTAGGTTGGGTTTAGGATATATAAGTGCTATTATAATGTTTTACTGACGCATTCCAGAAAGTTTGCCAAAATCCCTTATAATATAACCCATCGAAAGTTGAAGCAATCTATGTCTGGTAGTTAAAGCCTGCTTTTGGCCGGATTTAGATACCTTCGCTTTTCCACTACTCAAATCAGTTTGTTACAAAATTTGTTGTATTTTACACTGTTACATATATTTACAAAGACTATGCATCTATGCTCCCGAATCGCACACCACTATCGTCTTGCTTTGAATTGTCAAACAATTTTCTCATAGCTAAAAAAAAGCTATTTTTTACTCAGTGGCTACTACCGGGTATGGTTACGTACAACATACAACTAAAGAGATCTTCCCTTACGAAATGAAGACATTTACGAAAATTGTAGTATGTCATTTCAAGTCTCTTTGCTCGTTTTGGTACAATTTGCCACGTTCGAGACTGAGCAAATGGAGTAAAATCGACGTACTGCAACTGGCTTCGGTTTCCGTGTATCCGAACAAACATAATTGCAACGATCAATACCAAATTTTAGTGACTATATTGATTTTCCTGCATTCTGATTGATCAACGTTCACTGTCTCTGAAGTGATAGCAACTGGTCAGTGACTATAGCTTTTTGCATCTTTATGTTACTAATTAAAAAAATTTCAAGCGAATTTTCATAAATTGTGTTAATCATTATTTGTACACACCTGGAAATATATACTAAAATAATTAGTTCGCTATTGGCTCAGTGAATATAGGCTTATAATAACCTCGCCTACGGCGACTAATTGTTAAATAATATGCTTGAGCCCACTGGCCACTGCACACCTACAAGAATAAACCATACATCTTACTAAAATATGTTATAATACAATTATTGTACAAACAGCAATGCACACACAAATTACACATTTTCAGTTCGTTAGAAATGTCCCAAAATATTATCTTGTGTGTACCCCTGCTATTTTTTCAGAAATTTCTGTCAACCTTCATTAGTTAGAAATTTAGAAACTAGTTAATTGTCATTTATTTACCTAGGTCCTATCCCAGTAACAGCTAACGACTTTTGGCGTATGATCTGGGAACAAGACTGCAAATGTATTATTGCTCTTACAAAAGTTTCAGAGCTTGGAAAGGCAAGTGTTATTTCACTTTCACTTTGAAATATTAGCAGCTGTAAATTAAGCAATTTACTCCGTCCAATAAGTAACAACGGACGGTTGTTTTCACGTGTGGGAAATAAATGCCGAGTTTTCCGCTATTGTATGACTGCTTGCGGCTTGTTCATCACTTGTTGTTGTTGAAACAAAATGACTTCTCGGTTTGCTAACCTTGAAGTGTCGGTTGCGGAATTTATTGACAACCAGCTGATAAACGCGAACACGAAAAGAAAAAGTCAGCAAAGTTTAACGCTACTGAAGGACTCGACAAAGAGTGGAGCACGAAATATCGAGACAGTTCTACTGAAGAATTGAACTGCAAGATCAGTAGAACAATATGTGTATAATAAAGAAATTAAATCATGGTTGACTCGTTTCTACCATTTGTATGCACTTGTTGTGAAGGATATTATAAACTCACTCGTTCGTTTAGTTACCCAGCACAACTCGTGCATAAAAATCGTCCGCACTCGCAAACCATTAAGTAATCTATGTATCTTTGGTAGAGAAAATACGACATCATCAAAAATATCTCACCGTCTATTTTCCAGTATCACACTTTTTATCTTTGAGTGAACTGATTTTCTTAAACACACTATTTCATTTTATCCTTACCAGTGTCGATTTTTTTATAGATTAAATGTTGCCAATATTGGCCAGAAAGGGGAAGACCATTTGGAAAAATTAAAATAAGAACAATTAAGGAAGACGTGTTTGCCGACTATGTCATTCGAGTTATTGAAATGGAAAAGGTAATTACATATTCACAAGTATGGGAAGAGTTATTATCCTATTTACATTCATATTTTAGAGTCATTATTTAGCACTATTTCTAAACAAGAGAATTTCGGTTTCTCAGTATTTTAAGTTAAATATATGAAATATCTACCAGTACTCGTTCTGAATATGAGAACTGGCAACCTTGAATGCAGGGATATAATTTTTAGGTTGTATTTCAAATGGATTGTAACAACTTAAATATTTTTGTAAGCAGGACAGTAGGAAGAGGACAGTCACCCAGTATCACTACCAATCCTGGCCGGATCAAGGAATCCCTAAAAACGTGACACAACTTTTGACATTTCGTCGACGAGTTAAAGCTTTGCATCCTGGCATGAAAGAACCAGTTGTGGTTCACTGCAGGTACAGACAGACACAAATAGCACAAACATACACACACACGCACACAAATCAAATGGACGGATACATGCTTAGGCGGATAAACTAAAAACGTTTGTGACAAGTTATTTGTTAGTAACGTTTTCATTTCTTTTTAAAGTGCTGGGGTTGGCAGAACTGGAACTTATATTGCATTGGACATAATTCTCGAAAGTCTTAACCGTCTTGATGATCAAACAATTGACGTTTTTAACACAGTCGAAAGATTAAGAGGTCAAAGAATTAAAATGGTTCAAACACTGGTACGTATAACTTTAATCATCGTGCTGCACAAATGACTGAAAATCGAGAATATGAGGTTTAGCACTCGGAAATGAATTCTCGAAGCATATAAGTTTATTATATAATTATGCTTGCCCCTGGCATGCTATGTAAACAATACAGCGGACATTTTGGAACTTAGAACGGTTGCCTCTTCAAGAACTCAGAGCTTATTATTTGCTTAAATGCGCTTTCTAAGCCATTTATTTTGACAATTGGCCTGTCTATTTAAAACTGCATAGCACAGCTTGTTAGAAACTTTAGATCTACTGCAGCCTCTAGGTTTGCGCCATTAATCACAAGCGCCATTAATTGCGCCATTAATCACAAGCACATTTCAGTATTGGGGTTCAAACATATTTATTACTTTGTCAACGCGGTTAAGAAACTGTTCGGACTACAAATGTTGTGCTTCGTGTAAAGACATCTTTGAGGAGCATGCTGCCTTTTCACGAGTTTTGTAATAACAGATTTTTGTTAATATCTATAGTGTAAACTTTTAGAATTTGTCTGTTTTTTATAGGAACAATATGTTTTTATTCATGATGCTGTACTTGAAGTTATTCTTTGCGGTGAGACAGAGATAGAGGCACGTGACCTAAAGCACAAATTTGAAAGACTGAACCAAAAGCAACCGACTAAATCTCTGGATGGGTTTGCAATGGAATTTAAGGCTAGTGTCTGTTGTATAAATTTCCATGTTAGTGCTGAAAAATTTCATGTGTCAGTTGATACTTCTAATTTTGATTAGGTTTTATGGCATGCATTCATGTCGACATATTTACGTCAAACGAACACAGCGCGGTTTAGGGTGATGGTACACACGCAAAAATCTCACACTTTAGCTGTTACAGGATTAAACATTTTTGCATGAGAAACCGGTAGCCACCCGAAAGATGATTTAGCAGACGCGTTTAAACATGGTTGAGCTGACCAGCTTGAGCAGGCTTTAGATGGTCGGCTGTAACATGGTTGAGCTGACCAGATTGAACATGGCTTAGATGGTCCGTTTCGTAATGTGGTTGAGTTGACCAGTTTGAACAGAACATGAACCTTAACAAGCCTGTTTATGAATGTTTGAACTGCGCTATTCTTGGCTAGTTACAAAAACAGTCAACAACATTGTTCATTCCTGTTAGAGCAGTAAACTGAAGTAGTGGTGAACAGTGTCGGATATCCGACGCTATTCACGATGCGCAGCGTCGAGGTAGATATCCGACACATTCGCCGACACTGATGTAATTGTAATAGCAGATACTATTTAAACTTTTATTTTTATATGCATTTCTTAATTCATTGAATTTCATCTTCTGTAACCAAAACAAACTGGGAGGCTATTTTCTTTTTTCTGAAACTCGGAACAATGGTAAATATTCCAAATTAAAGTTACTAATCAAGTTGCTTAAAAAGCACAATCCCAACTTTGAGTATATGCTAAAAAATCTATTCCCAGCCGACACAGTATAAAAAGAAACACAACTAAACATATAAAAAAGCGTACTCCGAATAAGTGGTCCTTCAAATCATCATCAGCTCATGATGATAATGGATTTAAAATATATATAAGTTATCATACTTAGGATCCTAAATATCAAGAATCCTGTAACTAAAATAGACTCGTGCGATTGTCACTGTGCAAAATTCACCTTACTGATGCTGTTTTCAATATTTAAAATATATAGAAACTGAAATCAGTGTGTCCATCGTTTACGCCAGAACAATGCGAGGAAGCTCTAAGGGAGGTCAATCGTGGAAAAAACCGTTATCCCGACATTCATCCAAGTAAGAACAAGTTTATTTCGTGTTTTCAAAAAACTACTTTTAAAAACTAATTTTTAGTTAAAAATTTCATATTGAGTACCAGGCTCCCAACAGGTGGCGGGAGAGAAATAATAATAAGGACTTATTTTAGGTGAAAATTTTCGAGTTGCTTTATCCCAAATTCCAGGAATATCTTCGTCGACATACATCAATGCTACGTTTGTGGATGTAAGTATACAAACTAGAATCATTTTGTATATGCAAGTATAAAGAAGTGTACATGTATATGTATAGACAAACACGCGGGAGGTGGTGTCGTCAAAACTTACAAGCAAACAACTTTTCTAAAGAAGGACAGTAGCTCCCCCTCCAAGTAACAAGCTCACGGAAAATTAAACATTTATAGGCTCGTTCACGTATGGCGAAGTTTCGCCTGAGAAACAAATGAGAGGTATGAGGACAGACAAAACAACCCATTCATGCATGACCCTTTCTGTTTAGGGGTACAGAAAAGCACAAAGCTACATTGCAACCCAGACCCCACTTAACGAAACCATTGATGACTTTTGGAGGATGGTTTATGAAAAAAGAGCAACTCTAATTGTGATGCTTAATAACTTAGTTGAAGAAAAGAAGGTGAATGCGGACTATGAATACCTTTTACTAATTTATTACTCGTACTACTGAGACACTGTAGCTGTCGCGAATGACAACATTGAAGAGCACTAACCAGGGTTGCCAGATCCCTGAATAATTAGGCCAAACAATCCATCAGTGCTGTTAAGAAACCAAAAGAAACAAAAGAAAAAACAAAGAAAACAAAGGGCCATTCAAACTGTTTTTGGCCTAATTAATTAGAAATCTGGCAACCCTGGCACTAAGCTTGAAGAAGCCGGGAAACAAAATGGGGAATGTGGTGCGAAGCCGCGACATCATCGCGTATTTAGAATAGAGTCCTTAAAGTAGCATCCTTAATGTTCGGTAGCACCCTTATCATTCGGTATCACCTTTTATAATGGCCGGTCCCCTCATTTACCTAATTATTGTCCCAACTTCCTTGCTTCATCGTGGGAGAAACACAAAAACAGTAGCCGTTTTAAGGACTCACAGGATCGCTATTGATTGCACATTGATCTCCGCCCTTTACATCTCCCTTTAGGACTACGTTTAAATTCTTCTGTGGAAAACCTGTAGGGCAAAGGGTAAATGATTCTACAAACGTAAATCCTTTTAGATTCTTACGTTCTTCCGTAAAAATGTTATTCGTTTTTGCAATTGCGCGAGCTGCATGTAGTAGTAATTGCATTGGTGCTACATAAACTTGACATAAAACAGTCAAATACCTTGTGGAGCTTTATGTCAAGTTTATATCCAATTCTTGCTTCTATCTATATTATACTGTCTTGTATGCAAGGGTTGGCCACTCATTATATGAATAAAAACCTGTGAAATTCGAGATGAAATGAGGTAACGAGCTGAAATGCAATGATCATGTTCAAAACAACGGGAGTGATCGTGTTTCTCTTCACCCGTAAAAATTCAATGATTTTCTCATGATAAAAATAATAAACTATTATTTAGGTATATCCTGAATACTGGCCTTCTGAGCTGAATTGTGAAGTAAAATACGGTGATTTTACGGTTACGTTGACGTCATCGCGCACAAATGGGTCAATCGTTTTTCGAAATTTCACTATTGTTAACGATAACGATGTATGTAACTTGACTTTTTGCATCATATTTTATATTATATTTTATATGTTTAATTATATTTTAGATGATTTATACAATATTTAATTTAACCAAGCCCAACTTTTTTATTATTCACACACACACACACATACACACCACACACACACACACACACACACACACACACATATACACACACACACATACACACACACATACTCACATACATACATACATA
>JAOBAZ010181098.1:0-10411 GCA_026546875.1 Pteroeides caledonicum | reverse complement strand
CAATACTCAATACTCAATACTCAATACTCAATACTCAATACTCAATACTCAATACTCAATACTCAATACTCAATACTTAATACTTAATGCGACTGTTGCCTGACAGTGCCGCTTTGGAAAATGATTACTGACCAATAAAAAACCAGGAGCGATGTCTGGATCCACTATGATAGCTGGAGCACTTAGAACAACAGCGCTAAAAAAGTCCGGTCTTTTACACGCTGAAATAATTGATATTGCACCTCCCTTGAATGGTAAATTGAATGAGTGTTACACACAGAATATTTTTTGCATATACTTTTCGGTTTGGACAGTTAATTAAGGTGGCTTGATACAGTTTTGCTAAAATTGTCAACTTTTAGTTTGAATTGCCAAAATGTACACTGAGACTGTAAAACAGAAGGCTAAAAGTGCAGTTAACATTTTAATAAACGTGCTGACAATAAGATAGTATGTAATAAACTTACAAGTTGTTGCTATGGCAACCGTGACGTTTCAAGTTTGTGATTATCTCGCAAATGAGCGTGGGAGCCTGAGCGAGTTTACGAGCGAGTTCGTTTTTTGAAAACACATTACCGTTTTTCCCACGTGTGAGAAAATCGTTCCGCGTTTGTGATTGTCTAAAAGTCATTGCGAAACGATTTTGTACACGGCCAAAAACCATTTGAAAATGTCAATATCCATATAATAAATAGTTTTAAAAGATCTTTCATATGAGAGAATATCATTTTTTACTGTCGTGGCACTTTTAGTAAGAATTTAGTGTAGAAATAGATGCACTCCAATGGGACTGTTCACTCTGTCAACCTGGGATATATTTCCACCTAAGCTGGACTGGTTTGTGGTCGAAATATGTCGCGAATATATTTTTGAGCAATGAAATAATATTTCAATGAAGTTTGTGTTTATCTCACATTTAAACTAGACCATTTTCACATTTGAAATGTATTCTGGTTGCGTCGAAGCCTTGGTACGATTTCAAATAAACGTGTCAGCCTGGTTAACCTGCGTCCTAGCCCGGTTCATCTGAACAGTCCCTATAACATGGACCGGAGGAGAAAGGGAGCCATAGGTCAACGCAGTTTTGTGCTTTTAAATATACGACTAGACCAGGACCTGTTGCAAAAAATGCAACACTATTTTTAAATACAACCTTACGATACTTGCTCTAATCATTGAGTTATGTGGTGACCATCATCACAACCATTTTTTTACTTTTCACCATCCCTTCCACCATCATCACCATTCGCATTATATATCAGTTCCATACAACTGTGTTGAATCATCATTATTTTCCATCATTATCACCATCTTTCTTGTTACCATCACCACTACCATGCTTTAACTTCCCGGCATCCTTACCACTATCTTATTATATACTAGCTTAATTCAACCATAATTGCATCATCATTACCACAATTGTCCTGACCATCTTTACTATCATGCTTTTACTTGAAACCATCCCTTTCACCATCATCACAATCCTCATCATACACCAGTACCATGCAACCGTATTGCATGTATACTAGCCATCATTATCGTCCATTACGATCATCAATGCTGTGTGCATCATCTCAGCATACCAATCATATTTTGTCATGACACCTACCATTGAATGTCCAAATAGATAAACTGGTAGTTCGGGATATGATTTCTTGACAAGTTCAATATGTCCAAAGATATCTTCAACAAATACATCCATTGATTGGATCATCACCCTCTCACCATCTGATTTGCCATGGCCAACTTTTATGGAAGATCCAAAAGAGGTTAGGTTAGTTCGTGTTATTAACATAACGTTAGAATAGAAAGGTTCGTGGTCTTTAACAAAATGCCATATGTGATGTTCCACTTTCACATGTGAGCTGGTTGGGAGATCACATGTGAACTGGTTGGGGAGATTACATGTGAACTGGTTGGAGAGATCACATGTGAACTGGCTGGAGAGATCACAAGTTTCACGCGTAATCCCAACCAGTTCACATGTGATCTCTATTATTTCACGTGCGTTTCAAGGTAGAGGCGACAAGGAATTAGGCACAAAAGGTGTCCCACATATACGACACTAAGAGCTCTCGGACCTGGAGTACGAATAACTGCAATGGGTCCAAAATCCGTACAGGTAGAGGAAACAAGGAATTCACAAAATGTAAAAGGATTTTATAAACTTACCGTGATCATGGCTGATAACAACACAATCCAATTCTGAACAAAGTAATCTTGCGAATGTGTCGTATCTTTTGGAATGTTCAGCATAGCCATGAGCGATAAATAACAAAGCCCTTAAAAACAAATTGATTTGCTGTTTTAATCCTAGCTAAATCCTCCAATTGATAAGTGTTTGACGTTTTGCACTAATCAATATGAAGATGTCCAAAACGCGTTGCCAGTCCACATCTACGCTCAGCGCCACATGACTACAGGTTTGTGCTGATCTATCTGCTCCGCGGTTAGATCCGCCAATAATGAGTCTCGGCTCATGTGACCAATCATGTGACCACGCAGTAAGCCATGCTTTTTAATTCTTCGAAGTAAATCAAACATTTATTCGGCCATGTTAACGTGTCATAGGTCTCAGCTCAGCCATAATATCTTTTTTAAGCGCCCAGATCAGTTGTGGGATCTTATAACGGATATGAAAAATGAAAACAGTAAGAACAAATAATTACGGAAATTTACAACTTTTTTTGATTTCACGGCGTAAGCGAAAACATTTTGGTCGCTTACGGAGAAGTTTATGGAGACATAAGAGCATGTTTTGTCTGATCTGGGTTAGGCCCCTGCTTGCATCATAAGTTGCGGCACTTTATATGTGCGGACATATGGAGAGTAAGGGCCGCTTTCCACTTCTACCGTGTCGTAGCGAAACGTACCGCATTGCATTGTTTCGTGAGCACCAGAGCAAGACTAATGATTATCACATAAGAAATCGCTACGGTACGGTACGATACGGTACGGTACAGTACGGTGCGGTACGGCACGGTAAGGTACGGTACGGCTGAAGTGGAAAACGGGCTTAAAGGGATCCTCCACTCTAAAAACAAATATCAACTAAATACATCTAAATGAAGCAAAAGAGAGACCTATGTGCATTAAATTTGTCTTAACTTTATCCTTCATTTGTTATTTACATTGAAAGTTGAGCCTCTGAATACATGGAGAGCGCCATCTTGATTTTTGGTGACGTAACTTGGTTGCTTGACATATTCCTCAATAGTTTTCGTCTATTAATTTAACCATTTTCATCATTCTAAGATTCACTGAGTAATGACTGATCAATGACAAGTGCTATGGTCATACTTTACTAACTATAAGAAACAAATCGGCAGTTTTCAACTAATCAAGCAACCAAGTTACGTCATCAAAATCCAAGATGGCGCCCTCCATGGATTCAGAGGCTGAACTTTGAACGTAAATTACAAATGAAGGATACAGTTAAGACAAGTTTAATGCACATAGATGTTTATTTCACTCCATTTAGATAGGTATTTAGTTGATATTTGTTTTTACAGTGGAGGATCCCTTTAACTGCTGACGCAGTTTGTATTAATGTTTGTATGTTTTTATACTGAAATGGCTTTTGTGAAGATCTAGAACTAAAAGCTAATTCAATTACGAAGCGATTATTATTATATATTGATATTCTATAATTATATTCTATAATAGTCTTGCTATAATTACGATGCTGTGCTAATAATCCAAAAATCATCCCGGGGATCTTCCACAAAACGTACATAAAATCCATCGTGGAATGTATGCAGTGACTTAACTAAACATTGGCATTATTTTGTGACATCCCTGCCAAGCAGCTGCACAGTGCGGACCGGTAAATGAAACTGTTGGGGCCGCGTTTAACCCCCGGGTATTTATCCTAGCTTTATATAACATTCTTTATTATATTTATAACCACGACGTCTAAATTATGAAACCCTTGAAACAAGCTCCAAAATGTCGAGAAAGCCAAAACATATTCGGCCTAACCATGTGTTTAGCTTTTATTGCATTATGATATAACGTGTCTTACTAAATTGTTTGTTTGACCTCTCGGTTTACTAAAATTTTCTTTTAAAATTGCAACCGTGAAACTTTATTAAGTAACAATATAGTATCACATTCGCATTAACATTTCCGCGTGTCAGCACACATGGTACGAATATAAATGTCTAAACCGATAACTGAAAAACATCTAAACGCTGTTTATCTCCGCTTGAGTTCTCCCGCATGTCGCAACATGTTCCAAGGGAAAATTATTCACGCTAATAGTAATATCAACAATACAAACATGTCGAAAATTAACGAAACTATGTTAAAGTTTATGTTATATGATACGAGCATCCAACACCTCGACTCAAATTAAATTCCCATAATTTGTTTCATTTAGCATTTTGTGTCAAAAACCTACCTTGCTGTGTTTTTGACCGGCTCGTACTGCCATTGATAAAGTTTTATGCCGGATTTACCCTCACTAATATCTTCAGAATATTTCATTTCGCTTCCATTTTGATTTTCATCCTCTTCGGTGTCGACTTTGCAATCCTTGTCGCCGTCTGCCATATGTATCCTTTGCTCGTCTGTAGTTTGACGCAGCAAAACTCCACCGAGACCAAAAACGACTTTTGCAAGTGTAGATCTGTTTTATGTCTTTTAAACGCCAAGCCTTACCACGCCGTTGACTGTATCAAATTATAAAGTCAAAATACGACTTAATAAAATATTCAAATTTCACACATATGAAAAATTAATGTGCAAATTGTTCTTTTGAAGGTACAAACCAAAGCGAACACATATCCAAAAAATGTTTGACTGTGGAGTACAACTTTGAGCAAGTTTCTGGACGAGAGTGACTCGTGACTTGTGTGCACTGAAAAAACCAAAACACAGATACACGTTACAATTTTTGCGAGCCGCTGACGTGTTTGTTCCCATGGCGATTTGGAATCAATGACCTGCGACGAGTGTGAACTGATACAAACACTCGCTACTTATAATAACTGTCTTTGTTTCTTTTCTTAGCAGACAAGCTGTTTGAAAAAACTTACGAGCGTACGCAGTGTAAAAGAGCTGGGCGAAAATCAAATGTTTAGAGTAATTCGTTTAGTAGCAAATCAGTTTTCAGGATACACATATTCTCTTTAGCTATATTAAATGCTTCTGTCTAACCTTGGTTTTACTTGAAACCATCACGTCCACTTCTCTCTTGCATCATGCACAGTTCTCTCTCCAATCACTCATTAATGCGAAACTACTGGATTTATTACTAGTACTTAAAATGTTGCATAGGTATAGGCGGTTTGCGCTCCGAATGCGCTCACGGGGGTTGGACTAAAACAGTGAACTCGATATATAACTGGCGAGAGATGTTTGGCCTTTCGCTCGTTTGATTGCTCGGCGATTATGTACTGCTGATTGGTTAAGCCACATTTTCATAAAATCGTCTCGATTGTTTCAAAAGTGTTGAAACGATCGAGACGATCGAAACGGTTCGGAGTTTCCATTTTATCGCCCCAAACATCGCTATCTTTCGGGGGCGCGCTATAATCTTGTTGAACAACATGGACGACGGCAAAAACCGAGGAGCTAATTTGTTGCTGTTGGCGTCCAACATACTTTGCCTTCTTGTTCTTCTACGAAGAAGAAATAAGATGAACACGAAGAAGCATATTCTTGTATTTCTTCTCGGCTTCAGCTGCATCAATCCGAAACTTTTCTGCGATTTTCTTCCTTGAGGCGGATGAACTTATTTTTGTATTCACGGTCGAATTTATTGTACAAACACTCGTACTTCTGTACTACTTCCATGAAAAGGGAAGAATTGAAGTCAATTCTGCATGGGCTTCTTTCCGCCATCTTGCTACTAATGCATTCTCGGGAAGATTTGAATTGTTCCGATCGTCTAAAACTGGTTCCATTAATTTAAATCGCTGGCGATCGTCCGCGATTGTTCCGATCGTCCCGATAGAATTGCAAGCGATCGCGATCGTCCCGATCGCATGGATCGTCACAGTCACCCAAAAGTGTTTCCACATAATCGCCTCGATCGTTTCAACACTTTTGAAATAATGGGGACAATCATATGGAAACCAGGCTTTAATACCCATGCGTGAAATCGCCAGGTCCAACGCGAGCGACGTCATAACGTGGACAAAAAGTCGTATCTCACGTTATCACATCATGCCAATGACGACGACGGCAAAGGAGACAGCAATACAACACGACTGGCTTCTTATCAGTATTTTTTTCATTCTTTCAAATAAATATTAAACAATTATTGAACTCGTTTTCGCATGATTATCTCGTGATTATCTCGCATGATTATCTCATGAATATCAAGCCTCAGTTTGCCGTTACCATTTGTCGTCGCGGTTGATAACGACAAACTTGATAAGTTCAAACGGCTTGATATTGAATTCTTCATATCATGCGCGCTCAACTTCATTCAATAATTGTTGAATATTTCATCAATATAATATCACACAAATGCAAGATGGCCTCTAATCGCACAAATTCATATAGTTTAATGTTTTAAGCATAGGTGCTTTAGGATCGAGACGACCGAGTATCCACAAAGTCCCCCCGGCACTTTCTCATATTTTCCCCACATCTGGGTTACTCTCCCCGGGAAAAACGGAAATAGATGCATTACCGTATTGGCTGGTCACTGGGTCTTTTATGTGTACGTATACGAAAATATAAAGCGATAGTCACAGTCTCCGATGATTCTGGAGTCACGTAATCGTAATTCGGTCTCTTTAAGCCTACTTTCCATATAATAGTTACGATCGCTACAAATACCTGCAAACGCTAAAGCTTGCCGCACACTGGAGCTATGTGCTTAGCTGATTGTCATGTTGGAGTATGAAATCGAATTAGAATCGAATGTTGAAGCTTGTTCAACCAATCATATCTCGATAACGGCTTAGGAGTGGTTGCTCGGATTGATTTCATATCCCAAAATGACAATCAGCTAAGCACATAGCTCCAGTGTGCGACAGGCTTAAGATCGTTGAAAAAACACGACAGCGATCGCAGCGATTACGTGGAAATAATCTTCGCTCTTCTCTGCTCCGCGATTGCGGCCACTGTAGCGATCGCAACGACCATGGCGATTCACGATCGCCGCCGAGATAAAAAAGGTTTTATCGGCAATCGCGATCGCTTTGGTCGCCACGGTCTGGACTAGAATGATTTTCATATAATAGCTGTGATCGATGGTCACGCTTTTCGGCAATATGGAAAGTAGGCTTTAGCTCATGTCAACAGTTAAGTGATAGGTGAATTAAGGTACGTCAAAGTGATATGTTTAAAAAAAAAGGTTGTAGTACACATTTCACTTTTGCTATTCTGTAGATTCGGTTGCCTTAGATATTATGTGTTAAATCCAGAAATCGGACCATGCATAATAATAGAATGCGTATTCTGCTACTAAACCAACCTTTCGTATAATTCCACGCAAATAACTTGAGCAAAGACTCTGAGGTGTCGTACTTGATTTCCAATGCCAACTGTGTAACATACTCACTTGCCATTAAGTGCTAGAACGCAAGTTATTAAACCTATATATGGCATGCACAGAATGCCGCTGAAGGTCGGCAAAACTGCCAAAAGCCAGCACAATTACCCATGTCAACTCTAGAGTCAAGAGAGACAGTCTATAAGCTTTAGCCTATAATTAATCAAGTCAAATTGAGAGTTTCAGGACCGATCCGGCGAACTAAAGCCTCGTTTTCATATAACCGCTACGATTGCTGCAATCGCTACTATTGGACACTAGTCACCACCGCTTCTATGAATAATTATTAATTAACATTAGATTCAGCGCGACGTTCGTACACCGCCTTACAAACTAAATTATTTCAAATCCCAGCAATATGAAACCTTTGCAGTTCAAAAAAATGCGAATACTCTTGAATGGTGCTTGCCTTTTCTTTATACACCCTGTATTGCATCATCCAGACTTATTACGGCTTAATTAGTTGCTAAAAGTGTTTACTTATAAACACCCTCAAAGCTTTAGTACCTACCTTGGCGTTCCACGGCGCCCCTGAGTGCCTTCCTGCCATTTTTAAAAACGGGTCACTAATTACGGCTTGAAAAGATTAAAAGCAAATATTTATCGAGTTATGATTGGCCTAACCGGTCATCTAGTCTACCTTATCTCAACTACTTTATAAGGGTCCTTTCGATTGGGAAGTCTAGCTGGATTTGGATTTTGAAACCTGGAATATTTTAGGATTGCCATAAGGCTGCTTTCGATTAGATAATCTAGATTTGGATTTTGAAATCTGGATTCTAGGAATACCCAATAGAACGACAAATCCGAAAAAGGATTTCGACGAAATTAAATCCATGGCCGAAATTGATTTTGTAACTTCAAAATCCCTTTTCGGATTTGTCGTGTTATTGGGAAATCCAGATCCACATCCAGATATCAAAATCCAAATCCAGATTTCCCAGTCAAGAAAGCATCCTAAGTTCTAATCACCTTTAAAAAAGGTAGTAAGTGCTCACTTCTTATATTAGCTTATTTTGATCCTGTGATGGGCGTAAATCATTCAATGCTTTTGATTCAGTATTCCTTGAATATTTCAACTAGGTATGGTGATCTAGTATTCTGTATGCAAATAACCAGATGATCTGAAAACACGGAAAAGGAGTGGTACTAGTTGTCAAATAGAAATCCATTTTTCGATCAAAAAAGCCAATTTTCTCTTGAAATATACTTTACTTTGTCCCCAAATTTGAAATATACTTTACTTTGTCCCCAGACTTACAATTTTGTTTATTAAACATAATTACTAAGTTTCAGCAAGTTTCATCAGCGAAAAGCAAAGATATAAGTGATTAAAAACAGCAAAATGGATTTCTATTTTCTTGCTAGTTTCAGGCCTTTTGCTCACGGTCAGTTCAGCTAGAAGTCATGCTTTGATGAATGTTGTACCCAATAAATTATTGCGATTGTTAAGACGTTGTTACCAATAACTTTAGTGGTATACAACGTGCGAATAGGTTGCATACTATCCATATATTTATGTAACTATTGGTAGACGCGCCAGCTGTAGCTTCAATTTTTGAATCAGCGGTAGTTGCCACTTCGCTTCGTTACACTCTAGCGCACTTGTAAAGGCACGTGTGTAAAATATATTTTAACAGTGAATTTTTAAATTTTTCATTGATAATAAAGAACAGAAAATAACTAACATGGTTCGACCGAGTAAGTATGATGCTTTTTGATTGCTTGAATTATGGTATTCTTCCCTCGAGGTTTTAATCAGACAAGATTAATTAGTTTTAAAATCGGTATACTTTTGGCTCACCGACCAAGCCTAGAGTACGTACAGATATCTTTAATGAAGTAAACACAGCAATTTTGCATTTTATAGAAAAACAGAGTAAGCGAATGTCTACACGGACAAGGCAAAAGATACACAAAAAGGTACGTCAGCAGCTGGGGGTTAATAAATAATTCAGGTTGAATCATTTATTCTGTTGCTGTTTATTTGTTGACATCTTAACAACACCTTGACCTTGCTTTTAATTTAAAGGTATTGGGCTTGAAGGACATAATAACCTGAACAAATATGTTAGTTGTATCCACCTGTCTTTGGAAAGCCCTGCACCCGCAGACCTGGGGAAGAACAGGGATTTTGATCCAACAACTAACCAAACAATGCCATAATAAAAGCAGTGTAGTAATACCACTTTTGTCTAAATCCCAAGCTAACTAATTTGGATATAAGTTTCATTTAACAACTGCCTTCTTGCATCTTTTTCTGCCTGTTCTTTTTTGCCCAGTTCTTGAAAATGTCAAAGTTCCTGACCATGCTTGTTTGCCAGATGTACAGTAATTGTACCATATCCCACTGTATTCATCACTCTTAGGTAAGGGAGCATTTACGGAAGCAAAGAAAAGAAAATAATAAAAATCCCAAGAAGAAATGTAAGTGTTCGAATATGTATGGTAAAATATGAATCCTTGTACCCAGTAATTGTACCAAGCCAGGACTTGAGTTACTGGTACCATAAATCACACCCTATAACTCAACATGGTATATAAGTTGACCCCCAAATTTACGGGGCGACCCACAAAGTAAATTGACATTTTGCCAGTTCTTTGCGTATAAGTCGAGCTATAAAATTACATTTTATTTTATAGGGAACGGTAATACAACAACTTTAATACATACATAGGATTATATGATTATGATACATGTAAATGTAAGAAATTATTGGGTAGAGCACCCCCTGCTTGGGACAGCCCCGCTGGGCTACAAGGGGTTAAAATGCAGGAGCAGGTATTTCAGAACAAGTCGCTTTTAAAATTTGCCACAAGGTGCCCTGAATCCACTAAAGACGTCTTGTACAGCCAGCACTTATGCATGGGTAAATATGGCATTATTAGATATGCTCACAC
>JAOBAZ010181097.1:0-18111 GCA_026546875.1 Pteroeides caledonicum | reverse complement strand
TTTGGACCACGGTCAAAATATCGTAAAAAGCCGCCCGCTGCTGCAGCCAATCAGATTGCAGGAAATCAAAAATATCAATAGGCACGTACAAATAAAAAAATAATACGGTTTATTATATAATTATTTTTTATTCTCAGCATGTTTTGTAATATGTCAGCTGCTCGTTAGCTTTCTGGTTTGCGTTTTGGTGTACACTTTGGCATATAAAGGTAAAATTTTACCGAAACTGTATCGAGCCACCTCAACATATTGAGTATTCCGGGAGTAAATCAAGTAAGTTTGTACCAGAAAGTTTTTACAAATAAAATTATCAGAGACGAAACTTGAGGGGGGGTATGGGGGTGTGACACTTCCAAAATTCGTAGGGCAAAATTGGCAGAGCAATCGAGGATCTTGGAAGTGCAATAAAGATCTCGGTTGATGCAGTTGGACATTTGGAAGATTAGACTGAAAACTGAAAACTAAAAAATGAAATTCATTGATTTTTTAATTTCGTTAAGTTGTAAATATATTGCCAAGTTATACCAAAAAGCCTTCGTTCAAACAATCGATATTGCGACATCAGTACATTGAAACAGCGGTTGTTCTGTGGCAGATGCGCACTGGCCGTTCATTTATGCACATGACGAATTGTATAACCATAGTGCTAGTAGCTACCAGGCAGGCAGGGCATCGATGGTTTTGGCAGGGCAATTCTGCAAGACACTTCCCCAACTAAAAAGAGCTAGTTTCGCCTCTGAAAGTTATCGAAGTTGTGTTTAATATTTATATTTGAAAAAAACTCCTCCAAGTGTGTATTTATTTGATTTTTATATTAAACAACGATGAAATAGTCCTACGACAAAAATACAATAAAATACGATAAATACAACCAAATACAGAACTATACAAACTAGCAAGTTTAAAGTAACGAAGGCGTATAAAAAAACAACTTACAATAGATAGGTTTACGAAAGCATATAACAATGCATAAGATCACTAAAGATGGAAACGGGAAAGGAAATCCAGCGAACATTACCGTCTTTCTTCCACGTTCACTTAGCCAGCGGTATCGCTATAATGCGGAACTTGGTGTAGGGCAAACATAAGGTATAATCCCATCCCCCAGTCCGTAAAGCTAACACTAATAATACAGTTTGACGGACTCACTCATCCAAGTACCAGTCTTAGGTTCGAAACGCTTTGGAGGCTTCCGGACTCGAACAGGTGTTGTAGTGACAGGCGGTGGTAGTAGGAACTCCGTTCGAAGGTCGTGATACTGAGGGTCTGCGGATAGGGGACCACTCTCTTTGGGGGCGTGGATGTAGTGACTGGAATAGGCCATGTAGTGACATGCGATAGCGGTGGTGACTCCCACGGAGGATTGTGGTGCTCAAGGTGTGCGGGTGGAGAACCATTTGCGGTGAGGTGTTTTGATGTGGGACCGTCGAGACCCGTGCTTGGTGAGGGGTCACGAGTGGTGTCCGAGGGCTCTTGAAAATTCACGGAAGGCGTGTTAGATTTGGGCTGCCATGGCTGGTCGCTGCGGGGTAGATTCGGGACAGGTGGTTGTTCCTGGAACAATTGGGTAACTGGTGTGTAGGCCAGGAGAAAGCGGCGATTGCGCAGGGTCCGCCGTCCTGAACCGTCAATCTTTACAGAGTACTGGTCGTGGTTTAGCGATTTAATCACCGTTCCCGATCTGTCCCACTTATTCGAGTGAGGTTCTCGTTGATTTTGCAGGAAAACTTTCTCACAAAGCGCCAGAGGAAAGTGGTCTAGAGTGAGCTTTCAGTGACTCCGTGGCACGAGACATGCGGGTACGCAAAACTTTTTCCTTTGGCGCCTGAGTGATCGAATGTGTGCGTTGGAAAACTTCTCCAACGTATTGACAAAAGACAGTGAGTCGCGTAGAGAGCGTCCGAAACGGTTTGGGCTCGTGACAGATCACAGTCGCGGTCGGGGGTGTTGTGGATTTGCAACATCGCACGCAAGAAGCGGTGCTGATCCAGGCTTCCCGTGGGACCGGTGTTCGACATCAAGGGGCGTTTAGCAGTTTTAACTGCGACTTCCGCTCGTCCATTTGAATGAGCAAAGGCGACTGACGTTATGCGGTGCTTAACATTCTACAAGAAAGAAAGTTTTCTGTATGGCTGGGTATGAACTCCGGGCCACCGTCGTTTGCGAGTTCTTCAGGTACTCCAAGCGTGGCAAACAATTTGCGAAGGTGGCGTACCAGGCCTGTTGCGCCCCCAAGGTCGGTGCCGGCACTGGAACGTAAGACCTTCATCCAGCCCGAGGTCTATCACCGACCAGGTAGTGATGGCCTCGGCTCAAATGGTTTGGATGGTAGCGGTTGTAGTATAGGTGGCGTCGCTGCTTGTGAAGTAGCGTTATGGTTGCAGTGGGCACACTTCCGACGCGTTCCCTCGATGTCTTTCGACATACCTGGCCAATAGACAATAGCGCGGGCACGTTGCTCCATAGTTGAAACACCCTGGTGAGATGCATGCAGATGTTGCAGGACGTTACGGCACAGCGACGAGAGAACTACGAAGCGGTCGTGGCATAGGAGAACGCCATTTTGTGCGTAAATGGATTCGAAGACCGAGGTTGAGCAGCGTGTCGCAAGACAAATACATGTCTCTGACGGAACTGCTAACGTATATCGTGGCACGACAAGATGAAACTTCACCACTGTTGGCAGTCGTCGTAATCCTGGCAAAAAAACGCAGCGTCGATGGCGATAGGTGGAGCGATTAGCAGCGGCTTAACTGAGCTTGACAAGGGGTAGGTCGGAACGTGAAAAACCGCTGGCAAGGAATGCTTCAAGTGACCGTAGGTCGGACTGAGCACCTTTAGCTGTAATGTCGGAAACCTTGATTAACTGATTCTTTTTCCGACGTTTATGCTCATTAGTCTCATCCGGCTTCTCCACTGAAACACTGACGGGGTCCAGTGGGTGTTCTCTCAGTTGTGCTTGCCTCCACTCGCCTTTTGTGAATATGAGATGCTTAAAAGCTGGTTTTATCGATTGGACAACTGATCCGTGTGTCCTAACAGCTTGACGGCGACAATGACGTCGTTTATGCCGTGGACCACCGCCGGGGTGGTACGTCAGCTTGGAGTGATCCGATTTGAGAGAGCTGTTCAGACTCCATGGTTTTAACTCCCCCTTTTTGCTAGCGGGTTGTTGCCGCTACCGAGCCCGCCGTTGTTTTGCAACGGCGGGCTCGGTAACAGTTGGTGCAAATCTGATGCGGTTTCTTGTTGCACCTCCGGGAACTTTCAGTAACCAGTTCGAAGCTGTCCACACAGTCGGGGCAGGCGGCTTCCTTAGTTTTATCAACGTTTTGCGAAATTGTGCTAGGCGGGTTCTTTCTCGAAAGCTGGAGCGAGGACATGGCAGATAACGAAAATGGCGAAATGTCTCATCGCGTTCCTGACGTTTGAAGAAATTTGGAGAACACATGTAGCAACGGGGATGACAGCTAAAGAGCGCATCGTTGCTAGTAGGTCTGACAGTGTTCCTGAAGTAACGTTCGGTTTTGCTTTTAGCAGCCTATTTCCGAGGTCAGAATTAGCAAATTGGAATAGTTGGGCATAAAAGCATAACTGCAAAATAATATCAACTGCGTATTACAAAAAGGACGAGGGATTGCTGCAAAAATGTATCACTAGTTAGTACAGTACATTATACATATACAGTACATTATATATATGTTATAATACATGTATGTAAAGTGAAAAATGTCTCTGATTCCAAAATGACAATAATCCCTCTCAATGCCAATGCCAATGTTCGGCCTCGGCTTGAACCGTTTTACCTTTGATACCGGCTCGATTGCTACGCCAGTCTTCCTTACTCGACTCTTTGACAAATAAATCTTTTAGAACCCTTTCACTAACGGCGTCTTTTTCGTTTTGCAGCCAATTAATTCTTGTCGTTTCCTCAACATATGATTTTATTGATAATTTCATGTGCCAAACAAAGACGACGGCCAAAAAAAGTAGATGAAAGGACAAAGAATACCCTTTCAACAGTCGAATTTGATCCAGCCATGCTGATAATAAGGAAAACAAGCTTGCAAATATTGCAAACATGCAGACATTCGCAACGTGAAAACCAGATTCTTCCAGATAAATTTTGAAATGGGCGCAAGGAGAAAGTATTTCCTCAATGCCGTAATTCGTCAAGGAATTCCGAAAGTGTGGATCTAACCACTGCATCAACAAAAACGCAAAATTGGTGACTACTTAAAACGGGTGTTAATTATGGCAATAAGAGACGCTGCAATCGTTCGTATATTTCTGCATACCGTAGGGATAGACTGATCATTGACACCAGTGATTCCACCGCATTGTGGAACAGTGTGGTGTTCTCGATTATGAGCATTGCGTTTCTCGTGACCAGACTTGCAATACGAATGCCCTGCCCTCACATTACCATCGTCGTTCTATTTGATGACAAAATGCTGATGTCATCTCGATAGATGCATGTGTGGGTGGATGGATGGATGGATGGATGGATTGATGGATGGATGGATTGATGGATGGATGGGCGGACGGACGGACGGAAGGACTTGACATGGCATTAAACCGTTTCTTTCCGATACCAATGACGTTGGTCCCAACACTTCGAAAACATGGAAGGCGGCACACATGTTCAAGATTTTAGCTGCTTTGCGCAATTTCTTCAACAGTCCCGAAACTTTTGCCCTGGTGTTAGCGGAATTGGCTAATGCAAGGGTGGAACCATGAATGTGCACAAATTTTCAGAGTTTCAGCCGCCTTCTTCACCTCTTTCAAGGCACCATAACGTTTTATCATCCGGTTGTAGATTGTCAAGTAAAGCTGTTTGGCGCTTTGCAAAAATGGCACCTTCGTACCATCTTTCAGGACTAGTTCGATACGATGTTTTACGCAATGTACACATGTATGGTCGTATGCCAGGCCCGTCGTTCTGCTTTCAACTGCATCATAACTACATAATACCAGTGTTGACGTTTGCTCAATCAAATTTTGGGCTCACATGTTTTTCGAGAGCATGCTTCGGCCCCATTCCGTCAATCGAATCAGCATCGGTACACCATGATCAGCCTTTTTGGCCAAGGATGTCACAAAAGAACACGGCAAACATTTACGCTCCACTCTTGTCAGAATGAGTTGGATAAGACATATAATACCATGATCGCCTCAAATTTCTTTGTCCTCACAAGTGATGTAAACCTCGTGTTTTTATTCGTAACAACCCTTTATTTCATTAACAGACATAAACAGTCACATTTATCTTTATAATACACATCAACTATTCTAACGCAAAACTCAACAATAAACATCATGCAAGTCGCAAATCAAGAAGAAAAACATCAACTTATATCAGCGTACTTTTCTGACTATTTCTTGGCAATCATGATATTACAAACTGATGCCATGGCTTCTCGGGAAATTAGCAATTAAATTGCCCGACGCAGAGGGAAGATTTGTAAAAGTCCGAGGGCGAAGCCCGAGAACTTTTACCAGTCTTCCCAACAAGATTCCGCAGTTTTACCGCGGAGTCTAGTGCCACCGAAAGGACAGAATTTATTTATGAAAAATACTAGTTTGTTATTACTTATAAACTTAATATTGTTGTGGAGATTTTTTCCTTAACCAAGTCTTTATATTTTTAAAGAATTAACTTTTGCAATTTCCTAGGTGAAAGGAGTCTGTGCTTAATTAAAATACTGGAAATTCCTGGGAGGTAGGGGGTCATCAAAGATGCCTGTAAAATAAAAATTCCTGAGGGGTGGGTGATGAAAAACTTGAACTGTGAGGCAGTAAGCAAAATGTTATTCCATTTTTGTAATACCTATAAACAAAGAATGCAATTAACATAATTTCAAACAATAAATGATAATTAAAATGAAAAATACTTAAAGACCAATGTAGCGAGAATGTGATTACAGTACATCATTACTAAAGTCACACGGCGCGTCATTAAACCCAATTTGGCAAAAATAATTATATATTTATATATAAATGACCTCACCGAGTAGACTTTTGGCTTGTCAACCAACGTCTTTGGCATTACACACTGTTTTCCGCCTAAGCTACCATATGATCGATACATCGGCGTAATTCAATTAAATAAATAAACCAGACCAATAGCTAAGTTAGTAACTTTAATAGTTAAGGAAAGTTTACGCAGCTTACAATATGCACTTTACAAAGAAAGTACAAAATATACAATTCCTGAAGAGATGCAAAAGATCGAAGGTAATACCTAACTTAAGCAATATGACAATATCAGAATACAAATGTGAAAACTCATACGGACAGACTAACTCATTCTATCCTAAATCTTTCTATTCGGAAGCATTATAAAGAACTCAATAGCTTTAGATTCAAGGTTAGTGATTTGAAGTGTAAGATTAAGACATCTGTATCTGCTGAAACCTGTAATCAAATTCAAGAATCGTGGGCGAATATTTGGGCAGAGTTAAAAGAAGTACCAAAACCAAACTTTATAAAAGAAAATTTAGTTCGTTAGTGGAATATTTGAATGCCGAAACCAGTAACACTATAGATCTTGAACAGTTGTGACAAATCCGCAGTTTTGAAAATACCAAGAGTTACTATCGTAGGTCATGTAGACTTGCCTGAAGGATCAGAAGAGTTATGGATTTCGGTCCAAAATTTGTACCAAGTTCTCAAGTAACAGAACACGATGAATTTAACATCAATGTGTAAAGTGCAAAACTTGCCTACAGGTTACGCTGGATAAAAATAAATAAAGTGAATAATTTTGTTTCAGATGATAGCACAGATGTCAGCATATATACCCTTGTCAATAACAGTCCATTCGATAAGGAATACACCCACCAAAGGTACCTCAGCAGCACTAGACGTCACGTTGAAGGCTTTTAAACATGAAATGCAAAAAATAATTCACATGTACAAAAATCAAACAATTAAGAAAATTCTAAATGTTGAACAAAGAAACCCCCTTTACAAACTCGTAAAACTGGAGGTCGCAAGGAAGATTCGATTCTCACTAAGTGATAAAGGAGGTGAATTTGCTGTTATAAACTCGGAACTTCATCTAGGAAATACAGCTTTGTATCTACATCTTCATGAAAACTTGGCTAAGAAAGCAGAACGAGATATGAATGATACCTGGACATACATCTCTTTGAAAAATAAGATCGATCATAAGTCAGCTGATAGGCTTGTATCGACGTAAGCGTTTGTTCACTGATTTACTTGCCAACGAAGACGCATAAATTTAAAACAGAATCACTAAAAGAGAATGAACCAGTAAACGTCAAAGTTCGTCCAATCATCTCGGGGTTCGGGGATTCTGCAGATAAACTTGAGTAGATACATAAGATCTGTGTCCCCTTTGGAAGTACGTGAAAGCACATATCTTGCCAACACTGGTGAACTATTAGACAATCTTCGTGTCCTAAAGCAAGATGACCTCAGAAAACGTTTTTAGCCTGGGTGTGGTCCCACTATACCCAAGCGTGGAAAACATGGCAGCAATAGATACCCTCCATCAGTACCTACACCAAAATAAAAGAAATCTACACTTGTGGAAAATACTACAAACAGGCACCAATTCTGGCCATCGTTTACATGGAAAGGATAGAAAGCCCTCTACTCAGATTCTGTCCTCTTTATCAAACCATATCACAGATATATCGATGATTGTATTACACCAGCCGTGGATCAAAATGAAGCAAGATCAATTCAGGATACCTTGAATGCCCAAGACCCATCCATTAAATTCGAGATTGAGTTACCGGACAAAGATGGCTTTCTACCACTTCTTAACACAAAAATCCGCGTCAATTCTGATGAAAGTTTAATTATACTAAGCAGGCAAACAAAGGAATAATGATTCATGCATCATCACATCATTCAGAATCAATAAAACTTGGAGCCATTAAAAACACACTCAACACGATAGCATCTATATCATCTGACACTAATATCCAGAATACAGCTGAAATTGAAATCTAACTTTGCACCATGCGAATCGGCTACGCGGCAGACACCACAACCAAAGAAAAAATGCAGCGGAAAACAGCCAAAAAGAGGCATGTTTGGCTATCCCCTTTATATGTAGGTTTCAAGGCATATGTTAAACGAACGATAAAGAGAAGTGGATTGAATATAAGAGTGATTCAACGCCCTGGCAAATCTCTCAAAAACATGCTAGTGCAATCGCATCCATATGATAGCTACTGTCGAGATGGAGAGAAGTGCGAACTCTGTAAAAATTCAAAAAAAAAGAATATCTGGTATATGCGATGAAAGTCATGGGACTTACGTAGGAGAAACAAGCCGTCTATTTTGTGTGCGGTTCAACGAACATTTACCGTCGGAAAGTAATCCAAATGCCAAATCATACCAGCATATGGCATTTGCTGGACATTACACGAACTGCCATTCGGGTCAAAATCCCATGTTAATACCAACATTACTGAAGAAAATTAAGGGGACTTTAGAAAAGAAGATTGCGGAGGCATTCTATATTTGTAAATTATACCCAGACTTAAATTCTAAAGACGAACTGCAAGAAGTCAAAGCCTTTTGCGTTTAATTAATTAGTTTATTCACGCACGCACGGACAGGATATTTTAAACACGAATAGACGCGTGAGCAACATTACTCGTACATATTAACTTAACTGTATTTTAATACTTTGTATTAACCTGATGATGGAGTCCCACTCCGAAACGTTGTTTTAACTATTAAAGTTACCAAGCTATTGGTCTGGTTTATTTATTTAATTATTTACACAAGATTAAACTTAGAGACAGTTCCGTAATACACGATTATTCAAAATTGCAGGATTGCAGGATTGCAGGAACTTCAAAATTGATTTTCTTTGGCCAATCAGAATGCTCAAATCTGTCCAAATTCAGCAAAATTATTTTGAACTATGATAGGCTTTCGGGGAAAATCCAGTAAAATCTTGGCATATTTTATAATAATTAAACAAAATCAAACACGACTAGATTTTAGGGACTAGACAATTTGTTAATTGGTGATCAGATAGGATTGCTAGTCATGGGTAGTCATCGCCGCACACTGGAGCTATGTGCTTAGCTTAGTGTCATTTTGGGATATGAAATTAAGCCGAACAACCACTCCTAACCAGTTATCGGCATATGATTGGTTGAACAAGCTTGCACATGCGATTATAATACTCCAACATGACAATCAGCTAAGCACATAGCTCCAGTGTGCGGCAGACTTTAATTTCCATCCTAAATACTTTCTTCCCATCCTAATCTATTTATTTCTCGCCAGCATTTGGATTCAGAACGCACTAAGATTTGTTTCAACTTACGTCGAGCTGTACGCCATTTATGAAAAACAAAGGGCAAAAGCTCTCGAGTCGAGTCGTTTTTTCAAGAATAAAGCTAGAAAAATAGTTGATGGTTGATCAGGATAAAAATATACGGAAGTACCACTCCGGTCAGAACCTTTGAAGTTTTTGTCCCCGCGTACATAGGCGAACACGACAGGGGGGCAGGGTAGCTGCCCGCCTAAAATTTCGGGAATCAAGGCATTTGGGCAACGTTCGGGCAAAAATTCGGGCAAAGTGAAAAAAGAACCGCATGGATCGCGTGATAGCTATTCTGGTTAGCTATCTTCTAAATTAATTGTGTAACTTTTTGTCAACCACTCCGTTTAAAAACATATCAAAATTGTTTGGAGACGCCATACACTGTTAAAATTCTGGTAATCTTTATTAAACTGGTAAAATTCGGGCACGTTGTATACTAATTCAAAAATCGGGCTATTTCTGTTTGCCCCCCCCCCCCAATCGAAGTTGTACTCCTATGCCCGCGAAGATTGCTTTCCGCATGTTTCGCAGTCAGTAAATTGTATGATTGTATGCTCTGGCATAAAAATACCGGGACACATTGTACCACAAAGTGGCCCTGCTGTATAAGTCTTTATTTAGCGGTTAAATGTACCGGTATCAGACGTGGAAAAAACTATTACTGGGAAAAAGTAATTAACTTTTTTCTGGGGGCCTAGCACCAAAGCACCGCAGAACTTTCGCCCTTTATCGTATTGGCGGCTGTTTTACCCTGCACCACGGTTTACGATCCGCTTCTGTTTTTGCGCCGTTTCTTGGCAACACAATCTGCCGCCACAATTAAAAAAATATGAAAATAACTGGACAGGTAAATTTTCTTATCTTTTGTTACGTACTTTTTAAAACGATACTCTCGTTGATGTTTTGGTTGTGATTTCGTTTACTTTTATAGTTGCTGAGAAGCCGCAGCAGGAGACCATTGCATCTTGTTCGTTATATTGACCTTTCGAGCACAAACATAGGTATGTCAATGTGTTGGTGTGTATATTGCTTTCAGTATCATATTACGTGACTATAATAATATGTTGTATGGTGTCGTATTTCAGTTACTTTAGATCATTTGGACTTATGCCCGAAGTTAACCACTCTGGTTGCAAGAAACAATCGTTTGGAGGATATCTCCAACCTTGACTGTTGTCCTCAACTTTGGAAAGTTGATATTGCTCACAACAAGGTAATTACCAATATTAAAAATTGCCTATGACTATGAGGAGCTATAACTTATTTTTAACATAAATGTTTCATTAAGACAAACAGCAACAACAAAAATACATTTTCTCATAATTTTTGTACGAGTAAAATATACTCTTATTTTCCGTGTACACGTATACACGATATGTTTATCCCATTTATCCACTGAGTACTAAGTTAATTACCGTATCTACGACTACAGCCAAACTACGTCTTGGTCTTGTTAAAACACTGCTTTAATCCCGTTTGTAATTTGTTATCATCTCATCAGTTACAGCCTTCCCACATACAGTGTATATAGTCATCCCAAATTCCCAGTTGTGAAAGATCACGCTGCCAAAATGAAACAGAGGGTTGGTTAACTCAAAGTCAAAGTGAAGTGAAGGAATTTATTTACTCGAAGGACTCGAAGTGAAGGAATTTATTTACCCTAATTTTTCATGGTGTTCAGGCTATATTGTCAGTTAATAGAGTCTGATGGATAAAGGTGTATATACCTTGAGGAAAATTACATTATTTACATTACTGTACCTTCCTGTCAGGAAGACAGGCTTTTTTATTCTTTTTTGTGAACTTTACATACACAGGTACAGTACCATACTGTATTAAATTTATGTCCGCTGATGGACTCCTGCAAACAGCATCAGTCATTCTCCAACCCTCTGTATGCAGGTGCAGATTGACATTGCTCCACATAGTGTAACAGTTCTGCCACTTCCCACACTACTTTTCATCCTTTTTTTATCCCTCACTATCAATATTATATCATATCTCCTTCTTCACAACCTGACTCTGTTATTCGTAGTTGTCCTTGATATAAGAGTGACACCCTCCACCTCAGACATACTGGTAATTTGTTTCACCCAGTCCTCAAACAGGTCTTAGTTAACCCAATGACACACTGTAGGGACAATCTACTATGATTGATTTGCAATTATAGTATTTTAGGAAAGAGTCTTGGATATTTAACAGGGGAAATTGTACACTTTATCATACCCAAATACACATCATAAAGCCAACAACAGTAAAAAGGACAAAAAATACGCAAATCCTAAAACTTAAAAACTAACCCACATGGCAACCAAATCATGGCATGAACATTTGTAAATATACTTGGGTATGGTAAAGTGTAGACTACCCTCTTAACAGGTTTAAGATTCAATGAAATTTTATTTTGTGACTACAGCAGTTGATAAAAACTATTTTTATTTTGTTTCATCCTGAAGATGCAGCTCCAAATTGTCATAAAGTATTCAATTAAATTATTTATTAATGAGCCATTTAATTATTGATACAAGAAGTTACTGAAATGTGGCTTAAAGAGAGTTTTGTTATACAACGTATGAAAAACCTTTCACATATTTACATGCATTAGCAAGTTGCTTCTATCAGCAGAATATTTGTACATAAGTTTCATTTTATTATATTGTGTCAAATCCTGAAAGATTTTCCTTTTATGAGGTTTTTGCTGTTACTTAGTGGGGCCGGTTATAAAATATAATGAAGCATCTTTATCCCTTTATAGCCCGTTGGCCACCTTTTGTATTTTACTCTGTCTAATGCCAGACAATTTTATTTGTCAATGTGGAAAGTCCAGGCTATAAAGGGTTAAACACTACCTTATTAACCCTTTATAGCCGTTCGCCACCCTTTAGTATTTTACTCTGTCTAACGCCAGACAATTTTACTCTGTCTAACGCCAGACAATTTTACTTCTCAATGTGGAAAGTCCGGCCTATAAAGGGTTATAGCCCTGGAGGGTCTTCTGATGCTGGCATGAACATTTTCCTAGAATTTCATGAGGGCTGGAATATTTTGACTATTTTTACAAATTGATGGGGTGTGGAGTATTTATTAAAAACTACTAAACAATATGGTATAAAAAAGCTATACCCAAGAGATGACTGTGGAAGATGCAGCCACTTACAGTATTTACAGCCTGTACTGGCAGCACTTCACTTACGTATGTAATTGGCATTTAACTCATACCACTGGATATGCAACAGGAAGTCTCACAAATTCAGAAAATGCTATATTGTAATAAAAAATTTTTCCTCGGTATCGCTTCCAGTTTTTTTGACAGGAAAAAACCTCGGTTTGGTTCGGTTATTTGAAAACATGAACAATGAAAATATATAAACTGAATTATAGCTTTGTTTTGCACTTATAATTTATATAGCTAAACTACCACTACTGTACAATACAATTATATTGCAACTACAATATCAACAATTTTAGGCTTGACCTATAAGTCATTGCACAATATCATATGCAAAGAGTGCAATCATTCTCTGTTATTGCTTTAAATTGTGTTCAAGAAACACCAGTTGCTCAGCAAATGTTGGTTCAAGACATGACCGTCTTTGAGTAATAACCAGTCCTGCTTTACTAAACTATCTCTCGCTTGACACTGATGTGGCTGGAGTGCTAAGTTTGAGCTAGTTTTGCATTACATTTGGGTATTTTGTACAGTGTTTTTTCCACCAATTTGCCGGAGCAATTTGCGCAAGAGAATTGCAACTTGAAATTTTTAGGTTCCTCACTTGTTCAAAAAATATTAATGGCACTTGCACAAAAAAATAAAACTACTTCTTTGCCAACTCGAGAATGTGTAAAAAACACACAACGTCCTTCTTATATTATTACAGCAAAATTTGGAATTTTGTCACAGATGATAAATGTAAAGTTCTTGCAATGTGACCAGAGAAAAGTTGCAATTTGCTTGAGCAAATTGCTCGGGCAATTACCCAAGCAAAATTGCTAAATTGACCGGTATGTTGCAATATTCATGGGAACACAACAACCGGTTTGACTGTAAGGCTGCTTAGAGTGGAAAGCAGCAATACATCAAATAATAACCGAAACTATCAGTTCTTTTTTGTATAATTTTTCAGTGCTAAAAAAGTACCGGAAGTAACAACTTTTTCGGTTAACCGCACAGCTCTAAATACCGGAAAATATTGTAAATTGGAAAGCTGCAGTTTAATCATCTTTAGTTAATTTTTTATAGCTACGGTCTCTAGATGGATTGTCAAGGTTTTCTGTGCTTGGCTCCCTTATTCTTTCAAATAATTGCTTGGACTGGAATGATCTTGAAAAGCTATGTCATATCAACATCTTGGAACTAAGTTTACATGGTAATCCATTGCTGGAGAAAGATCCATATTGTAAGAAGTCTAAAGTACTTTACTTATGCACTCAACAGTTATTCACTATATCATTTACAATCATTTATTTAAAGCTAGGTGATAGTGCCCCCTGACAATCAATCAAACACACTGATAGACATATGGACAGACACAGATATGTAGACAGACAGCTGGACAGACAGACAGACAGACAGATAAACAGACAGACAGACACAGGCGGGTGGGTAGGTGAATGGATGGATGCGTAGTGGATGGATGGATGGATGGATGGGTGGATAGATGGACAGACAGATAGACAGATGGATAGATAGAGAGATGAATGAATGAAAGGATAGACAGATGGACTGACAGACAGACAGGCAGACACACACACACACACAGATAAACGGACAGACAGATGGACAGATGGATAGGTGGTAGGTGGGTGGGTAAGTGGATTGAAAAAAAGATGGACAGTCGGACAGACAGATAGATAGATAGTTGGACGAACAGACAGACAGACAGGAATCAAAAATTTAAAACATGTACCGTAGGTGCGGTTAAGGTGTCCTGAGCAGTACTGCAATTTTTTCCTGGTGTGAGGATCATCTAGTTGTGACAGTTGTTTTATAGCGTTGTTTTATAGGGAGCGTCATGTAGTGATTTAAAATAAAAAAATCTCACTGTTGTAAAATATAGATGGAATTAAAACAATTTTTAGCTATAATACAGTAACTATTAACATAATAGTAATTTGTCTGCTTTAGACATCAGGGAAGCTGTTATTCTGTTTATTCTGTTTATGTTAAGTTAAACAGACAGACAGACACAGGCGGGTGGGTAGGTGAATGGATAGATGCGTAGTGGATGGATGGGTGGATAGATGGACAGACAGATAGACAGACGGATAGATAGACAGATGAATGAATGAAAGGACAGACAGATGGACAGACAGACAGGTAGACAGACGGACAGGCAGACACACACACGCAGATAAACGGACAGACAGATGGACAGATGGATAGGTAGGTTGGTGGGTAAGTGGATTGAAAAAAGGATGGACAGACGGACAGACAGATAGTTGGACGAACAGACAGACAGACAGCAATCAAAAATTTAAAACATGTACCGTAGGTGCGGTTAAGGTGTCCTGAGCAATACTGCAATTTTTTCCTGGTGTGAGGATCTTCTAGTTGTGACAGTTGTTTTATAGCTGCTCTCGAGGGAGCGTCATGTAGTGATTTAAAATAAAAAAATCTCACTGTTGTGTACAATTTTAGCTATAATAACTACTAACATAATAGTAATTTGTCTGCTTTAGACATCAGGGAAGCTGTTATTCTGTTTATTTTTAAGCTATTATTAACATGTTTTTTCATTGTTGTAGATCGTATTCACGTTATTGACTCATTGCCATTACTGTGGATGCTTGATGGAAAACTTATTACTTGTAAGTGTAGTTAGCGGTTTCGTGTTATTGGTTTCAGGGCGTATTTATTACATATTTATTAATAGCCATCCCAACTAAGTTTTTAAAACCCTTGAAGTTAAAAAGAAGAAACATTATTAATATTTACATGTACGATTACTTCACTGTACAATGTAGCTACATACATGTCCAGTTCAAGTCATGTGTATGGAATCCTACAGGGTGCATAAAGAAATTTGGGCAGAGAGGCCAATTAAATGTGCGAAGGATTTTCTGGAAATAATAAAACTTTGCGTGAATAATGGTTGACTTACATTAAAGCAATTTTTCTGAACATTTTTACAGTAATTAAAAGCTCAACAGAGTTTCAGACCATTAACTGAAATTACTGTTAAAGAACTTGTAAGTTTTGTCCGCAAGTCATTTGAAAATTTTTGGATACAACACACCCTCCTGGTTCAGAGAATTTGTGTTCGAGGAAAATTTTCCTTTATTATACATTATAAGGTCATTGTAAACACACATAGCTACATACTATTTTACCTGATAAAGAGCGATTTCAAATTTTGTCACTTTTTTTGATACGCCCTGTACATAGTAACTCCTTGTACAGTTTTTTGCTGCTGTGCTTTCAGGGGCGGATCTAGAGTAGTTTCTGCAATTTGCATAACAAAACAAATTGGTCAAAATTCGATTCTGATTGGATCAGCAAGATTATGCAAATTGTGGAAACTACTGCTAGATCCGCGCCTGGCTTTATTCCCAATGTATGTATACAAATTTATTGCTGGATTTGTAACATCATGACATAGACGCTTAACATTTTCGCTCAACATTCTTGACTTTGTCGTAATTGAACGAAATCGCTTTGAAGAGACAGTACGTGTGTATGGTTCATATACTGTTGTGCATGTTGGCAACATGAAAGATGGGGTTTTCACCCGATCTTCTTTGATGTTGCCAACGATACTCAAACATCACGGCTAACCTGTTCGGCGTTTGTTTGGCGTTCATGTGACGTCAACAAAGTTCAAAATGAGAAAAGCGCGCATAACTCGAGAACGAATCCCCAGACTGCAAAACTGCAAAAGAAGTTAGCTACTCTAATGTTTTAGAAGATCTTTGATACAAAAGAATATTATTTTTTAATGTTGTGGCACTTTAAGATTCGGAAAGATGATGCGCATGACGCGCTGCTAAATGGGCTCGATTTCATCAGAAGGTTAGTCCGTGACAAAGCGAGCCCGACAGGTTGGTCGTGCTATGGAAATTTCAAATCATTGCCAGTATTCATTTCTTCAGAGATTAATAATGTTGTTTTTACGGTTATAAACATATTTGCATTGCACGTCTAAATTGTTGGACTAGCTACGCTACTAGATAGTATGGGATACAACCGTGAAAGAATTGCTATGATTCTTCAAGTAAGTAAGTAACTAACTAAAATTTATAGGTCGAGCCACAAACAGGGTTTATATTTTAACAAAGTTATTTTTTATTGCAGCTGCTGAAAGGCATCAAGTTGAAATATTTTTTAAAGATACTGAACTTACTGAAAGACCAGTGGTAATAACAACATAACACATATATTTATCTTCATGCCGTTTATTTTTTATTTTACAATATAGTTGCACGTTTTTAAATATTAGCTTTACAAAGAAACACTTTATTCGTTTTTTAAGTTAAATATTTTTGAAGTTGGACTAAAATGGGTTATGCCATTATTTTTTCAAATTATTCGTTCAAAACTCTATATTAAAGTCATAGTGTCAAAATATCACCTTAACTCTTCAGCGACTGCGATGTTTTTCTTTTGTTCATTGTTTTTCTATTGTTTTGGCTTTATTCTCTTTATTTTTCTTTTCATTCTATTAGGGTCATTAACGACCCCTTTCGCGGCTAAAGAGTTAATGGCAAAGTTTATTTGTGTAAAACAAGCCGTTAAAATGGGTACAAGTGCATTATCATTAAAAAGCACGTGTGCTGTCATGGTTGCATATGGTTCTGAAGGAATCAATTCAAGAATATTGACCATTAAAGACCGAGTTTGTGTTGTATAAGACCTCGTGAAATGGTAGAGTAACAATATCTTTGCATTTCTCTATTAATGTTGTCGTGATATTTAATATGCCAAACATAAACATCTCGGAAACGAAATAAGAAAATAAATAAGAATATGTTACTCTCCGTCTTTTCACGAGTTCCATTATGAAATCGCTCTCCTTAGTTCATGAGGTATTTACCGAGACTTCGTTGAGCGCTCTAACCACGATGGGTCATGCTGCTTGATTTAACATAGCGCAAAAACTGTAAACGTTATTGCTCTGAAATAAAGATTGCTGTATTGACAAAGGATTAACTTAGATTTTGATATATACTGTAACACATGACCATACGCGCAATATTGAGATATAATTGTTTGAATTGGGAATGCGTTTTGCGAATTTGCGAAAATTCGGCTAATTAAAATGGCTAATTAAATGGCTAATTAAATTAATTTGAAACATTGCACGTTTCTGGACCCAATTCTGATAATAAAACATTAACGTTGATTTTAGATAAACATCACCAACTTTACCACTTTATTCACTTTATTCATCTTTTTAAACACACGTGAATGATGTTTATCCATGTTGGTTTCTCGAGCAAGGCAATGTGTTCGTGTTGGAGAACACGCATTTTCAGATGAATAGAGTGTTAAATTGCAAATACGTTTGTTGTTCATGTAAATCTTCAAGAGAATAAAAAATATTTAGAAGAAAATAATAATAAGAACATACATGTAGTTATGTCTCTGCCCTGTGGTTATAGGGCTGTTTTATGCAAATTTCGCACATTTTCAAAACGGCTGTTCAATGTTCAAACATCAACAGCGCAGTGAACATTACATGTATATTAAAGTGTTATATATCAAAATCTAAGCTATTTGTCAATACAGCAAACTTTATTTCAGAACAATAGCGTTTATAGTTTTTGCGCTATGTTAAATCAAACAGTGTCCT
>JAOBAZ010180986.1:0-10415 GCA_026546875.1 Pteroeides caledonicum | reverse complement strand
TATATAGTACATGTTTATTAAGTATCAGGTAATATCAAGAATTTCATCCACATGACATCGTTATTTCCTTCTTTGCCAAATTATGCAATTACGTTTTGGGGCGAGTGATGTTTTTATTACTATTAATTATTGATATAACCAATGAGAACACGACATATTTGAACTCAATATCATTATTTGTGAGATTCTTTTAATTTGTTTCCCTTATTTAAAGCGGCGTTACCCTCATCTGACCCTGTTTATCGTAAAACGACTGCGACAATGGACGACGTCTTTGTCGTGGTGACAGGTTTTTTAGACGTCATAGGATCAAGATAGCTGTTCAGGTCACAGTACAAGGCATCATATTACAAGGGATTGGGTTTTGGATTAAGTCCTTTGGAACTGTAAATGACCTACTGTTTGTAATACAAACATTATTAATATTGCAGCGCGATGAATTACAAGCACAAGTAAGATACATGTATTTTAGTATAACTTGTTTTAGGTGTTTTATAATACTTAATTTAATATTGCATTGTTTTCGCCTACTCCTGAAATATGCGTAATTTTTGATATGTTGGTAGACTTCGGTTATATACTTATATATGTCATCGAGACTATCTCACTATTTCAACTCTTAAAATATGATGAACAAGATAGCGTGGCAAACATTGTAATTGCTGCTCTTTGCGGCTTTTTTCGTACACCTATCGCATTATTTTGCTCTATTTATTTTGTAATCTAGTGATTTCATTGTTTTTTTTTTCGAAATGTACGACAACTTTGTCGCTAAACAATTGTGTCGGACAAACTCCCATGGCCAAGTGACGTTCAACCGCATTTAGCTATATTGTGGCAGATCAATATGATTAAAAAGTGTTTTAGCACTCCACTGGAGAATCTGAACAGAAAGTCTTCCATTAAACGGTTTCAAAACCTTGTATCACACTATATTATTATGGACGCCCACACACACATACAACACAACAACAGCTTTTAGTGGATACATATGAAACTCAATCATTATTAGTGACCAGAAGGTATACTGCTATCTTGGCGCTAAATATTTGGCTTCCCGCTGATTAATATTTTCTATAAAAACGTGTAAATATCCTTTTGGCTGATACATTGGCATTGTAAGGGGAGAAGCTTCCGACTAAAGTTTCTCAGCAATCCAAAGTATTAAAAATTTGACAAGTTGGGATGTCGACCGACAAACTGGAATTGGAAACAGAAACTAGTGTGTTCGCGAGCGACGTTCATTCGCTCGACAACCTCAATATTCCTTTCAAGTACAGAAATGTCAGAAAGTAAGTAAATTTTTAAGAATTATTGTGGTTTCTTTTATGTGTCTGTAAATATTGCGACAAGAGATTTTATTCGACGGGCTTAGCCGCTTAGGCGAGTAAATTTTGAAAGCTGTCATGCTACGTTGTTTCGCATTCAGTTTGCTTTGAAATACTGACAATTATACTTACAGCCGTTTTAAAACATTTAACCAAAGACATTCGAATAACTTTTCGCAGACAATAACAATACATAATCATACCCTGCTTCGTTTTTGCAGTCAGCGTGTTTGTCTGCACTTCAATTATTCAGGTCTTCGTGCGTGCCTATTAAAATTCATTTCGGTTGACTCTACTAGACATTTCTAAAATGTTATCACTATAAAACTAATTAAAATTGTCACCTGTGGTGATTAATGTACGAATATTATGCTTTGGGCTCTGCTATTTAATTAAAAACTTTCTTTGTCAAATTTTATATGTTTATATATCCTTTGAATTCAGTGAAAGTAACAAGGCTTTAGTTATCGTCTTCATTAATTTGGATATTGCGTATTGTTAGGGGGGAAGAGGGATATGTCTGGTATTGTTATCTAGTAAATATCCCATTTCACTGTTGGAAAGCAAAATTTAAAACATGTGTACATTTTGTGCGTATGGTTACCCGATTTTTCAACTGTTTTTGTGCCATATAGTATAAGCTAATAAAATATGCTCTTGGCTGCTAGCTCAGTTTATTATTGGATTGAAACTTTCCATAAGTGTGTACATAAGTATTATTTAAGTATGTGTCCATAGTTTTTCCAAATATGCTATTGAGTTCTTCCTCAAACACATCTTAACAAGTTAGTTTTTAGTTGGTTCCCATATTTGGAAATTTCTTTCATACAGCTGCCACAGCATCTTTCTAGCAATATCTTCTCGGAAATTAGTAAGATGTAGGTATTAGATAGGTTTATTTGCAGGATCAGCTGCTGGGACTGTAATCCCATTTGCTGTAGAGGCTGTAAGCTACAGATAATGTATATGAAATCAGAATAAAAATGTTTAGCTATATTTAATCTTATTAATACCGGGCGATGTTTAATTAACTTAATAATTTTGTTTATGAATCATTATAAATGTTTGAGCAATAGTATTTTTTAGTAGTTATTGAAAATTAGTACAGTTGGGCTAATTGTTAAATTACAGTTCTAATCAGGAAGTGGTGGGCTTGTAGATCAGAATCCTGAAGATACAAGTTCAAGTCCAGTGCCAGCCAATCTGCTCTTATATATACATTTCATTAGGAATTAATTAACTGAAATACTATACATTGCTTTGCATTTAGCTGCGAGAATGTTTCATCCTCACAAAATATGGTCAAGAGGTTAAATATAGAAATAATAACAGCTCTAAGGCTTTGAACATGTATGGAATTTAGATGGTCTTTCCTGTGCTATAGATGCACAGGACGATATCAAGTTGTTGAGAACAACTTGCAACAAGCTGCTGAATGAACAGCTTGGTAACAATATGATAACAGCATGTTGGCGACCTGCCAAACAAGCTGGAACAGGGCTTACAGCTTGTGAGATTTTCGCATGTGTACGATTATAGGGCCATCTTATATTTTTTTTTGAATGGGCATGAAGATATACATGCATGGTTTTTTGATTTTATATGTAGTTAAGAAGTATGGTAAGTTATTTGGATCAATCCCATCTGATTTTTTGAGCCATACAGGAAGTTAAGAGAAGTAAAACAGACATGTAAACACAAGCTGCTATTGCCAAGTGTTTTCTACTTTCTTGGCCTGAAGTGTTTTTCAACTTTCCAGTGCTTTTATATCTGGATATCAAAACTAGAATGTTTTTATAAAATATTTAGCTGGTATATGCTATTGTTTATGTAAAATGTTCTCTCAATTTCATGACAAAAGTTCTACCAAAATAGGCAAGCAAGTGCCACTGCATAACTCTGTGAAATTAGTGTATATTTACACACACAGATATATTATGGCCGGTAGTCACATCTCTTGAGTGGCACATAGTATACAAGTTATTTTATGCTTAAACCAATATGCTTTTGGTTATGTGAGCTGATTAATCCTTTTTCCACTAGACTATGGTAATCAGATGCAGACACATAAGTGTCATGGAAGAGAAATATTTGATGATTTCTAACCCTGTATTAAACAATACGAAAAACGTATTGGCTGAAGCAAGATCTGAACTCACACCTTTGGGATAGCTCAACTGGAACTGGATCCGGAACTGGAAGGTGTGAGTTTACATCTCAATTCAGCCAATATCTTTTTTCATGTTGGCTAAAACAGTGTTAGAAATCATGAAATATTTCTCTTTCATGTTATTCTCTGAAGATGTTTCTGTAAGTGTCATTGTATACCTTGTTTAATGCCACAGGATTAGAAAGTGGATAAGTCCAGTAATGAAAGGATCAACTGAACCTATCTGACAATTTGTTGATCTTAACCTTGCTTAAAACAAGCAGCCTAAAGCATTGTAGGGGTTGCTTTCTCTTTGAAGGTATTTAAGCTTAAATTAACCCTTTCTCTACCGCACTGGCCAGAACTGGCCACTTTAGCATTTTACTCTGTCTAATGCCAGACAATTTTACTTGTAAGGGGAGAAGCTCTGGTATTGAAAGGGTTAAAACAAGCAGCCTAAAGCATTGTAGGGGGTTGCTTTGTCTTTGCAGGTATTTAATTTTTTAAGCTTAAATTAAGCCAGTGCCAATGCTTAACCTTTGATGTTTTTACAGGCTTAAAGTTTGTACTGTATTCAATTTCATTCTTCATTGTTTGAGATAGCTAAATTTACTTCAGTGCAAAAATAACGATAGTTAAGATTGAGTATTATGGCCACAACATACATTATTTTATTTGAGAGAGATGTCTAGTACTGAAAGGGTCTGATTGCTTTTTTTACATCTGCACTATAGTGTTCTAATTCAAAAAAAGTGGAAAACAATATAAATATCTAACATAAAAAATGGGAGAACAATATTTTATGGATGCAAGATTTGGGAATTAACAATAATAATATTTGATCATATAAGCTCATTGGAGTGTAGTACAATGATTATAACTAAATCAAATTGCTCAATAGAACATTGTTGTTATACTTATCCTAATCTTCACATCTGTGTATGGCAAACAATATTTGGTTGTACTTGACCATCAAGCAAATTAAGATGCTGTTAATTGCACTTGATATAGGGCCTGTGATGATAATTTCATTTAAATTCTGTAGTTAAAATGAGCCTAAAATGGCAAAAGAAGCAACTTTGAATTCACCAGGCATGTGCAAACAACTGTTATAACTTATATTAGATGAGTTGAATAATACACAATAAAAATAGATAATTTGGGGAGCATCACAACAGATGGAAAAGACTTGAAGACATACATTACAGTCTCACAAAATTTATACCTTTTTCCTCCAACTGTTTCTGACCTGTTAAAGAAAACTAAGTATTACCATAGACTTGTTGTTGATATTTGAATCTGAATGGGGAACATACACTCTGCTTGCCTGGTATGGCTTCTTATGTTATCCATGTCTACTATAGGTATACTAGGTTACATGTAAGCTTGGAATATAGGTGTACACCCAGTGAGAATGTCTGGAAAAGCAGCTCACTTTTGGAGTATATGTTTTATATATGCCAAAACCTTAATCGTTTTTGAAGGAGTTCACGATAGATAAAAACCAGAACATATGAATAGTGTCATTTTAAGTAAAGATTGTTGATGATAAGAATACAAAAGCCATAAATACTGAATGTGTGGAAAAGAGCTGTGGATATCGTACGAGATATGTATCATATTTTATATAACATATTTAATAACAATCAGTGGTTGGTCAATTCTGATCACGTGACAGTGAATAAAATATTTTTAGCCGATTAAATAAGGAGTGTTACATTGAACTCGGTTATCGCTTGGTCGAAGGAAACATATCACCCTTGACTTCATGAAAATATTCTCTAAGCTTTGATTGCTCTCATAAACATTCATTATTTGAATACTATCAACACTTTTCTATTGAGCCGTTTTAAAACTTATAAATTTATAAGTGGTTGCTCCTCTCAATGGCTTCAATAACCTTATAGGTGAAGTCGGTTCTGCTCAAAACAAAAGGGGACCGGCAGATATAAGATGAGTTCTTCCATCTTAGGGGCTTTTTCTGAAATGAAACTCTGGTTTATGTTCATTTAACCCTTTCTGGACCGTGGCTCCACCTTGGGCAAGTAAAATAACCTGGCGTTGGCCTACGTAAAATAATAAAAGTCGATCGCGGCCTGGAAAGGGTCAACGAGATAGTGTTTAACCCTTTCTGGACCGTGGCTCCACCTTGGGCAAGTAAAATAACCTGGCGTTGGCCTACGTAAAATAACCTGGCGTTGGCCTACGTAAAATAATAAAAGTCGATCGCGCCCTTGATAGGGTCAACGAGATAGTTTTTAACCCTTTCTGGACCGTGCAGCTCCACTTTGGACAAGTAAAATCGTCTGGCGTTGGCCTACGTAAAATAAACTGGCGTTGGCCTATGTAAAATAATAAAAGTCGATCGCGGCCTAGAAAGGGTTAAAGGCATGGCAAACCCGAACAGTGTTTACAAATTTAAAAGTTTAAAATGTAACAAGGGTTTTTCTTACATCACGGTTCTTGGCGTTTGAAGTTGAATGTTTAACTTGCGTTCAGTAGCCTCGTAATAATTCTTAATATTATTTCTTGAAATGATTTCGTCGCTTGTTTTTGGCATATAGTATATGTGTGAAATTGTCATGTCCATGCAACAAGCGACTTCATAACGTGGCAAACGACTTTTCTTCCAAGTTATGACGTCACAACAGGGACAAGAAAGTCGTATCTCACGTTATGACGTCATGCCAATGACAAGGATGTTAATCCTAATACGATAAACCGTTAGTTCTTTATAAGATAATTTCTTGACCTATATAGGGGTAGTGCTTGGTTACTAGTTCTTAGGGTTATGAATGCTGCCTGTGATTGTTATAGCAAATTATTATTCTAGTCGCAAAACAAACTGTATGCTATACTTTGGGATTCCTCTAAGTTGGTGAGCGAAAACATGTTTGACCATTGCGGCCAATGTTTGAGCGACGTCCATGTTTATCTTTGACAATTATTTTCCCAAGGCAAGTTGATTATTGGGGGAATTAGAATATTCGTCGAGATGAATAGTGAGAAGTCAAGGTGAATGTATCCCTCGATAATCGCGGAGCCTGAGGCGAACAACAGTTTTAATATTTGACTGTATTGGACTGTATTTTCTTTGAACTCGCTTTTGTTTTCTTCAGTAACATTTTGTTATATATTATTTACCTGTAATTGAACTTAAATTACGTTAAATTTAACCAATGAACTTGTAGCATTTCTTCTGTTCGCCTGTGCGAAAATGCTACAGTAAAGGAATACCGTGTGAATTTCTCTGTTTCTGTTTTTCTTGCACGCAATATGCTGCGAGAGTTTCGGAAAGCCTAATAAAAACACGTGTCATATAGGCGACCGTGATTTTAGCTTCTCAAATGTCGAACGAAATTCGACATTGGAGAAGCTAAAAAGACGGCTTAGCCCTTTCTGAACCATAGCTCTAGCTTAGGTAAAATCGTCTGGCGTTAGCCGGCGTAAAATAATAAGAGTCAACTGTGGTCTGGAATGGGGTAATAAATTCTTAAAAAAATCTAAAATCTCCTAAATTCATCAAGAGTTTGATATTAAAATGCCGAATATTTTGTTTTTTGTGCTTTGTGCTCTACTTCATCTTCAGACCGTGAAAAACACGTGTTGATTCAACACCTTTTTCATTATAGCACCGGGGTAAGAATTACAAAATATAGTTTAAAATGCCTAATGGAAAAGAATTGATGAAAGTGAAGATGAGTACATTACATGTAAGATGCAGCCAATAGAAAGCCGACCACAATGTACGTACGAATTAGCGATTGCGGTCACGATATCCGCTATTCTTAAAGGGGGCAGTATCGTTTTGTACGTCATTTTGTTAAGTCTGTTCTGACTCATGCAAAGTTTGAAATTGCAAACGTTTATTTTGTGGTTTATTTTATTGCAATACATGAGGCCACACGTGAGAAATGTCTTTTATTTTATAAGTGAAATATTTTCCGAGAGACACTGTTCATTACGACATTCCTTCTTATACAGGCTGATTACATGCGTAACTGTCAGTCCTGTATCAAACGTAATACATGATCATACGTCATAAGCACGGAGTTCAAATCAGTGAAGCGCATTATTTATTTCAAATTTGTGACGCTTGTTAAAAACGTGGTCAGAAAATGGCGACGCTGTAGCATTTTGAGATCTTACACGAGCGATCTATTATATGCACGCTGAATACCGAAGCATGATTACGCTGTGTATTTTTTGACACTAAATTACTGTGTATGGCGAATATTTGTATAAACTGTAATAAATTCGTATGTATTTGAGTGGTTTTAATGTTATTTAAGAGAATAAGAACATTAGTAATAACATAAACGCAAGAACTCTTAAGAAACCCTCCCAGGCTATTCAGGCTTCGCGTTTGAGCAAAGCTCGAACCTTACATTTTCTCTATAGATACACATATCTACATAGTATAACTGAGGACAAGTCTATAGAAAAAATATACGTTTACTGTAATGTCAAACATTAGTAATAACATAAACGCAAGAACTCTTAAGAAACCCTCCCAGGCTATTCAGGCTTCGCGTTTGAGCAAAGCTCGAACCTTACATTTTCTCTATAGATACACATATCTACATAGTATAACTGAGGACAAGTCTATAGAAAAAATATACGTTTACTGTAATGTCACAAATCGATTTAAGGTGGTAAGTAGACGTTTCCTGATATTTTAACACTGGAAATTTCAACAGAAAAAATAAACCCTAATACTCAAAATGTTTACAAACATCGTAGAAATACAAAACAATTCACAAACGTTGTTTATCAGTTCTTACCATAGAAACAGTGACGTTTCAAACTGGCCGTGAATTGCTCTTTAGGCGTGTTTATTTCACTAACGAGTTCGGTGACCCCCAATTTTTTTTCATTAAAATATCTTAAAAATTTGCGGCCAAACGTGGCAATCGAGTTGCAAATAACGGTTGTGAATTGTTTTGTATTTCTACGATGTCTGGTAAAATTTTGAATATTGTTTCAGGATTGTGTTAAAGGAATTTGTCGTTTAACTTTTCTGTTCACATTTTCACTGCTGAAATATCACTAAACTGTTACTAGCCACCTTAAAAACACAATAAACTAATATATATCTGCTAATCTTTCATCACATACTGAATAATTATTTACGTTGGTTGACTATGGTCACGTGTTTCGCGTTACACCTGTCCAAAATTTCAGCCTAGCTGTTGGCGGATGGAAATATGGCGACTCACTTTATCACCCATTGCTAAATGTATGAATTGTCGTGGTGAAAATATAAGAACTGTATATAAAACATAACAAGAATAAAGTTAGCTTATTTTGGAAAGTTACGCTTGAAATAGTCGAGTTTCAAGTTTAATAAAAAAAACTAGAACGTTTCCAAAAAACTCATTTCCATGCGTCAACAGAAAGGCCGGAAATTTCAGCCCGGGTTGGAAATTCCCCATGTCATCAGTTCCATACTCTAACGCAATGAAAATCATTTAAAAGCAAACATGTTCGACAATTTCTGACAAACTCTATGAATAGAAAACAAACGGGACAAACGGATTTGCACACAAGTTGGACCGGTAGCAAAGCTGCAAATGCCAAGAATGCAATTAATTTGACAGCGAGGTAAATTTATATGTAAATTTAATAACAGATTTGCACATGAATTTGACAGCGAGGCAAATCTACGTGCAAATGAAGAACACACGTGTACATGAGTTTGCAAATTTGCAAACATGAAAACACGTGTGCAAACATGTTATTGAAGTTAAACATAGATGGGCTTTGCTGTCATATTTATGTACAAATTTGTTATTAAATTTGCGCAAAGATTTTCCTCGCTGTCAAATTAGTGGAACACGTGGCATTAAGTATTAGTTAAAATACTCGTGGCAGATCTGTATGGGGGGTTACAATGGCGAGTGTATAGCACGAGCCATTGTAAATTCTTTACGTTTAGAATTTACGATTAACGTGCTTGTGAAATGAAATAATAGGTATTGGATTTAGAATTATCATTAGTATGAATATTAATCAGGAGCATTTTTAAAAAAGTTAATAAGAGCATGCTAATTAGGATACAGCTGTATCAAAGTTAAGAATACTAATTATCAGACTGTTCACTTTTATACAGACTTCTATGGGCTTTACAAAGATGTCATGGGACATAGATATGGAGCATTTATTGGGTAGTTAGCTCATTAATTATCCATGAATTTCACTACTACAATTACAGCTTTGCAACTAAACTGTTTTTTTTGTCCCGTACAGACGTGAGGGGCACTCAACTCGTGATACTGTCTCTCTAAGATTCTTTATACTTTAAGCTCTCTAATAAATACTAAAAATGTTCGGTTTATGCAAACTTTGTGCACTCTCGTTATCACCTGACAATTGTGTTTTGGGGCGATCAACCAGTGCTTTTTCGAACCACTCTTGTTGGTCGTTTCCCTCAATATTCAATAGGCACGTGATTACGAAGGTACACAAACTTGCATAAACCTAGACAATAACATAGATAATGAGTTCTATTCAATATTTATTGAGTTTCCAGACCATAATTTAACTTGATTTATATGAGATACCTTTACGATATTATTAACTAGTTATTATAGAATCATATTTATATTCGGTCATAAACAAGTCCTTTTAAACATTTTCGTGACGGATATTGACTTATTATTTTACGTGGGCTAACGCCAGACGATTTAACTTGTGAACCGTAGGACTCGCGAAAGGGTTAAGGCCTGGTTCACATTTGTCGCAATTCATCGGCGATCCATTGTATTCTCCTCCAACAAACAATGCATTTTATACGCTATCGATCACCGACAATGGAAATCGCCGATTCTTACGACAAATGTGAACCATTGAACCAGGTTCAGGGCCTGTTTATATGAACCCGGCTAGCCGGGACGGGACAGTTGCCGAGATCCCGCCTGTAATGTAATTCATGTTGC
>JAOBAZ010180875.1:0-10416 GCA_026546875.1 Pteroeides caledonicum | reverse complement strand
ATCTTACACTGGGCCTTCTAATATCTATTTGTATTATTTACAATATTTGCACTGACCATGTAATATTTTATATAACAAAGTTATAATATGACATTGGACAAAAACTAATATATACAGAGTCTATAGTAACACTAATAGAACAAAACAGGAATATATAATACAATAAAGTATGGAGTCTAAGAAGAGTTTTTATACATTTCAAAGCAACAATTATAAGTATTAGGTTTGAAAACGCTTATTGGCATGTTTGGCGTTTTCAGTTTTTTTGGTAAAATGTTGTATACCTCAGGGCCAGTGTGGCACAGTCATTTCTAGCACATGCCAGTTAACTAATCAATAGAGAAACCAAATTACCTGGTGGTTTATGTTTCTTCTTCAAACAAGACTGCACATATCTTTCTAGTTCTCTTAATGTTGAAGGTTTTAAGGTCTCAAAATCAATTTCAATTTCATCTGGATTCGAATCTTGCAATGTTGGTTCCCTTGATTGAATAATTGTAACAACTTTTCCAAGTTTATCTCCTAGAAATAATAAAATCATCTATGAAATAACTGTAGATGTAAAGTATAATAGTATAATAGTATTGTGGTGTTACTCCAATTAGACTTGATAGTACACATACCTGGTAATTTGTTGATATCCAAACTTAATTGTCGTTTTTCATCATATGTCATAGCTTTAGAATCCTCTTCATCTTCACTCTCGATTTCATCTTTCCTCTTTTGGGCAGCAATTCTTGATAAGAACAACACATTAACCCTTTAATTGCAAACAGTGGTCTTTAGTATTTTTATCAACATTTTAAGACTTACTTGCTGTTTGCAGATCGTTTTGAAGCAGATTTTTTAGATTGTTTTGTTGACTTTGATGAAACAGATTTTGGTTCCTTTGAGGCTTTTCCTTCTTTTTGTTTTGAAGGTTTTGGTGTTTTTGTAGGCACCTTTGATATGGTATCTGCTGGTTTCTTTGTCGATTTACTCTTTTTTGTTGACTTTGTTCCTTTTTCAGCTTTCTTTTTCTTCTTATTTGGTTTTAATAAAACTTTTTGTCCAGTTAAAATACTCAGTTGTTCATGAACAGAGATCAACTAATAATTTCAAATAAAAAAATGCTTTTTTAACCCATTCTTGGCAGTGCCAGCTACAACTAGCAACTTATTATACTTAACTCACTGGCGACAGTTAGCATTGGTAATACCGATAAAATTACCAATGCCTTTATAGTAACATACTATACTCAGGCTACAAAGCTGAAAACACTGCGAAAATGGCGGGCAAGATTTCAAATTAATGCATAGATGCCATCACCAATTAGTTAACCCATTGAGAACAAGGGGTTGCATGGGTGAGTAAAATCATCTGGCATTAGCCAGGGTAAAATCTGAGTAATCTACCCCTAGGAGTTGTATTAACAATGTAGTTTAAAGTTATTTTACATCAAGGTGAAAATCATGGATACTAATACTTTAATAAGGTTGTTTTTCTACTGACTAATTTGCACAAAATATTCCTCTTCTATTGTAAATCTGCACATATTTTTACCTGTTTTTTAAGAAAATCTATTTCAATATTAGGATTTTCTTCCTCTGACTGGCTATCTTCTTCCTCATCTTCTTCACTGTTCTCACTCTCATCTTTTCCATCTTCTTCTGATGATTCACCACCAGGCTCTGTCTCAGCACTGTGTGATGCTGAAGAGGGATGTTCTGTGGGTGGTGGTTCATCAGGCATCTTTGCATAACGCATTTCAAATACATCCTAGAAATTTTTTAAACAATTGTTAACCAAATACTGTACAACAGAAGTTAATTTACAACTTGACTCCATCCTTAATATTTACATATAATCTTATTTTTTTTATTTTAAAGCTTTGTCACCATGGTAAAATTACATTAGAAACAACAAAACTCAATTGGGACATTTTGCAGCAAGAATCACAGCAGCTTTTGGTGACAACTGGTTTTCTATGATCCAGGGTCACCCACTAATTTATCTAATACAATACCTGTAGTTTTCTTGCCATATTAACAACATCATGATCAGGTGGGTTATATTTATAGCAATTGGTAAATATTATGCGAACATCAGCTGCAAATTGAGATGGTGCTTTATACTCTCGTGCTTCCAGTTTGGCCTACAACAAGATGGAATTAGTCTGGCACAAGATTTCTATTGGTCATGAATCACAAAAACTCAATTTACAAAAAGGCAAGCTTAAGACATGGCAGAACTAATAACTTCATGCAATAAGCCACAAGATATTGGTCTCTCCCCAAACCTGAATGTATAACAACTATATATAGTAGGTCTAGATCTGTCACTAGTTTTTGAATGTAGTGTATTTCATTATAACATGTACTATTGATATTACACTGGTTTTTAGGCACAACAATATAATAAATTTCACTTTTAAATAAATATTTATTTATTTTATTTTTATAATAAATTTCACTTTTAAATAAATATTTCAGCACATCTCAGGTTGATATCCTGACTTTAAAAGTGAAATTTACTATTGATATTGTTGGTTTAATTATGGTAAAGGTATTGCTTTGCATTGGTAGACTACTGCATATGGCTCAAAGTGTGAGAGATTATACTTACTTTAACTGTTGTTAGATCCATTGGTGTTTTAATAATATTAAAATAATCATGAAGCCCAAGGCCCTCGGCATCAACTGGGTAATAAAAAGGCCATGCATACTCCTAAAACAAACAATTGACCATCTTGAAAAGTTCAAAAATAGTTCAAGAAGAAAACAAAGGAGAGCATGACTGTAGCAAAGCCTTTCACTGATTTTTCTCCTTTTGAATATCACCCTTTTTCTCAACCCATTGACATGATGTCACCAGTAATTGGCTACTTAACTTAGCTTTTAATCTAACGCCATACTTCAGGGGAAGACCTCAAACTCTCAATGGCTTAAGTTATCAATACAAACATTGACTCCGGTATCACAAGCAGCATGAAACATTTCTATCCATATTCTCTCAGGTTTAAAACCTCTCAGCTTGACATTATACATCCAATACAAAGTCATGGTTATATGTTAACTACATCAGGCAAACCAGTACTTCTCAAAAATAATGGTTATACCTTATATCACTGATATGCAAAACATGAAAATAACACCACACTACGCTGTACCAGACTTACATGGTGTTTCTTCGATTGCAACTCTTTTAAAATTTGGCTGCAATATTTCATTTGTTCTGTCAAAGGTTTCTTTTTAGATCGAGCCTAGAAGAATGAAAATTAAAATTTAGGGACCGTAAATTACCTTGCCTCTGCTGTGAAGATTTAGCAGTTGGGTTTTTTTTTGGGTTAAAAATAACTGCAAAAACAATTAAAAAATCACTGATGATGGAGGAGTCATATGATTATAAAACTAATTGAATATTCTCATTATTAACTAGTTATATCAACATTCATTCTATAATTTCAACAAAATTCTTGATCTTTATATGGCTGTTCCATAATATTGCACAATCCTTCCAAAAACAAATGGCCTAACCATACCTGATTTGGTAACTCAGGTAACTCCTTTACAGGTTTTTTGATTGGTCTAGTGGATCCTCGACGTTGAAGAGGGATTTTGGCAGCTTTAACAGGTTTTTCTGAAGGTAGATTTCCTGGTGTTGTTGTATCAGCTTTCCTTTTAACTCCACCCTTAGCCTAAAAATGTAACAAATTATTCCTTGTGAACACAAATATGGACAGACTCCAATAAAATGAAGGTGCCTGATGTTAAAAAAAACAACACAACAGAGTAAAGTTGTTGAAAGAGACAAGAGAGGATGGAAAGAAAAAAAAACAAGCATGGGAAGTGGGACAGTTTAGCTATCCCATGTAAGCTGGATGATGCCAAGCATAACTCTTTACTTTGCCTAATGCCAGATAATCTTACCCAGAAAGCTACTGTTAATGTATTAAAATGATATATTATTTTTAGTACTTACTTTTGATGATGGTAACGTTGGTGCATGAGGCATTATAATTGGGGTGGTTGAGGTAGGGGTATCAGCAATTCTTGATGGTGTTACAACACCTGGGTTCACCATAGCTGATGGTTCTAGTTTCACATTTGGAGTGTTTGGTAATGGTAACTCTGTTGCCAGTGGTAATGTCATACTAGATACCAAGTTTGGTGTACTATCTGCAAGTGCTAAAAATAATTAAAAAGGTAAGCATTCAGCTGATTGTACAAAAATGCTTTTGAAATATCTACTTTGTGTCATTTTGTACCAGTTTTTTTCAGTTGGAAGAATACCAACTTATTTACAGCCAGCCGAGCAATTTCTCTTGTCGAAAGGTAAATCAGAATCGTTCAAGTACATGTATAGACAAACCTGTAGTTTTTGTTATCATTTTTGGCATTCTTTTGGACTTTTTAGTTTCTGAACCAGCAGAATTAGCAGCAGGCCTTTTCTTGGCAGTCAAATCGATTTTGATCTCCTATGGCATAAAAACAAAATTAACTCTAGGTACAGTACCTGAACCTTAACTCCCAGTTAAGGTTCAGGTACTGTACCTAGGACGAGATGGTGTAACTCTTTCTAATTTATGCCATTTTGGACTGTTCTGTTATAGAAATCAACATCACACTAGTCATGCTTCATTCATCCTTTTGATAAGTGATATGAAATTTCTGCTATTTGTTTCAACATAATGGGGAAATTACACATTATGAAAGATGCCATGTAAAAAGAACTTTTTAAAGTGTTTAATACTGAAGGAGAGTGTTATCCACAAAAAATAAAATTCAGCATTTAAAGAATAGGACACTCAGTCACCAAGTATTTTATGTAAACAAATTCCTTGGTTGCCAACTCACTCAATTTCCCAAAATCAGAGAAAATGCACTTTATCATTTTAACCCATATATACTGTGGTGCCAGCCAAAAACCACCACCTAACAGATTTTACCCTGGCAAACACTACACATTGTTACTTGCCAACCACATCAGAGCGATGTTATTCGGGGGGGACTATATTCATATATTCATGTTTTACATTACTGATTTATTTTGAGAGCAAACTTTCTTTTGTTTTTACGGTTATGTGAACATGAATATATGAATAAAGCCCTCCCAATAAACATCACTTTGCCATGCTTCCTTGCCTAGGGAAAACCCCTGCAGGCAACAGGTTCACCAGTAAAAACACATTTCCAATTCTGGCTTCCATGGAAAACCAACACAACACTTAAAGCTGTCACACACTGCAATTTTGGATACAACTTTTGTTGTTAAAGTTACAGGTTGCACAAAAAGTTGGATTTAGTTCTACTCTCTGCAACAATAGCTCCATTCACCGTGGCATGTAACAACCTTTCATGCAACTTGTCGCACAGCAATTTTTTTCGAAAGACAAGTTGCACCAAAAATTGCAGCATGTAACACAGCACCTTAAAATCACAGTTCTTTACTTGCTAAAACCTTGTATTTTCCCCCCTGTATTTTTAATAACATACCTCTTGTGGCATGTTATTAAGTTTTTCCTTGAAGGCTTTTTCAAGAGCTTCACACATTAGAACAACATCCTAAAATATTAAATATAGTACAACATAAATAACATATTCTAGTCACACCCTTATATAAACCACAACACAAGATTTTCTGGTCACTTTTATTTGATATTAACACTATTTTATAAACATTTTATTTATAATTGTAACATTGTACACATCACTTTTTTAGTTATATATAGAACACTATTATATAAGCCACATTGATTTAATGATTGTAACAGTACATCAATAAGGATACCAGTATTTGTTTAGAAAACAATTAAGATTAACTAATCTTTTACATGGATTGGTGAAAAGTGATGTCCAGTAATTTAACTTTCTCATGAAAGATAATCTACTCAGTTTCTTGTACGCAGACCTGGATTTGATTACGCTCACGTTCAAAGTCCAGGCTCAACTTGCTGTCAACTTGCAGTTATCAAATTAAAGTAATGACAATAATACCGGTACACATTCTCACAAGATACTGCAACAATCTCAGCAACAATACACTCACACACTTGGAAACATACATTTAGATGTCAATAAAATTGGCAACCAATATCAAAAGTATCATTTTCTGCTGTCTGAGCCACACTAGAAACAGAAACATTTTACCTCATGGCTGCGTGGACTAAGTTAAAAAGGTGATTCAATATTAGAAAGGTTTGCATGTTTTTGTTTTCATGCTTGGTCTGACCCATTATCCAATATGCACACAGTTTAAGTTGCTTAGGATTAATAACACACCTTGGCCCAATCTCTCTGTATTGAAGTACCAGTAACTTGTAAACATGTAACATTTTTTTATTTGTTTAATTTATTCATACACAAGTCATGATACAAATTTACATTATTATTACTATTATTTCCCTAAGAACAAAAAAATTCATAAAATATTTGTTTTGGTAACACAATTTCATGTTACTATGAGGAGTCATACATGATAGAAATGAAAATAAAAATAGAAAACAATTTCCTGTTTACCTTTGTGTAAAACAAATAACAAAACTACTACATTGTTACAGCACAAGAATGTTTTGTTACATACTGTAGCAAAGACATTTACAAAACATTCCGACACCTTGTAAGATATTATGCATATTTTTAATTGACATCTACAGTGACTTAACATGTTATTTGATTACGTAGATCAAAATGACAATAGTCTAGACAGACTATAACAGGTTTAAAACATTTTTCAGTAAGACTACCGTACATCCCAAAGTTTAGGTGTGTGTACTAAAACTGTTTAACCGTTCTCCTTTTGCCCATAGTAACTTGCTCTGACTAATACCAATTTTATATGTTATCAATGTAAATTTCTAAGAGGGAACTGATTTACCGAATTTAACTGAGGTCAGGTAGCTAGGAGTAGCATGGTAATAACTAGGAGTAACTAGGAGAATTTATACTGGCAGAAAAAGTCAAGGAAGCTGCTCCTGATAGCCACTTGCCAAGGCTAAGTAAATGTGGGAGACAGTTATAAAACAATAACATGTTATTTAGGTACAAGTATAATTTGTGTAAGCACAAGACTTTTCTTAGAAACAAATTAGTAGGAATGTTTAACAAAGACCATATCATAATCATCTAAATTATATGTTAATTTAACCAATAGCTAAAATTATCCCATCAATCACTCACAGAATACTTATAAATAAAAAAGGGGTAACAATCTTTATTTTAAAACTACATGTATTGCCATAGTATTGGTAATATACTACCCCAAAATATTACAAAGTAAGGAAATATTGGCAATGTCAGTGAAACATTTGATACATTGTATACTTTTTATTTAGTATAATTATATTTAACCTATGTGTACTGTCTAAAACCAAAAATGTAATAAAATTCATTTTGACTTTATGATCTATACAGAGGGCGCACATAATTAAATGATAAAACCTATATTAGTATATAGTAATACTAATAATGCAAGTACTTGCTAAGAAAATATAAAAAGGTAGAGTAAATAATAGATATAAACAACTACATTACCTCGCCGGGTTTGTTATACGTATAACAGTTCGTAAACATTAAGTTGAAGTCGTCTATACACTCCTTAGCACAGGAATACTTATTTTTTTCTAGTTTCATCTTAATTTTGCCCATATCCATAGGATGTTTAATAATATCATGGTAGTCCTAAAGAAACGACAATACACACAATGAAAAAAAAGAACTTAAACTAGTAACTGCTTTGGTTTAGTTGGATGAAGAAATAAGTAAGAAAACTCACTGGCAATTTGAGTTTGACCGCGTTGACCGGTTCCAAAAATGGCCATGCCATCCGATGGCGCCATAACGATTTCACCAAAGTTTTTTGAAGGAACTGTAGTTGGTTTGTAGTATACAGTTTAGGAACGTCCTCCTCAGGTGCTGGGGCCTGTGGTTGAATTCTCTACAAACAACCAGGAAATATCTAAAGCTAACTGCCATTTTAATACCGTCCCCTGAAAACATGGCCATATTGGCTTGTAGTCAAAACAGAACAACAGTGTTGAAGTAAAAGACAAAAAAAATAACAAACTTTATACCGATGCTGGTTGTTCAAATCCATCATATTTATTTGAAAGCCTTCTTACACGTTTTCCAAGCCCCTCAGATGCCTCTGGCGAGCTTACTGGCGAAGAAGAAGCATGACTCGAAGAAACGGGGTTGTCAGAGATAACACAAACGTTTGGCCTACAGATAGCAAGCAGTAAACGAAGGTTACTCAAAACTCGTTTCTTTAAGTATTCTAGCTTTTAAATTAATACAGGCAGATCAATATTAGTTAAATATATATTTTAATAGTACTTCCACCGGTTAACTAATAAATCAAGGCTAAAAATATCGAAACGATAGCGGAGTGTTCCGACACGCGTCCATCTTGCCGTAATGGCGGTTACAACCGCTACTTTAACGTTGAAAATCAAGGTTATTCTCCACAGATCGACAACTCAAAAAGTCACCATATCTATGAAGACTGTTCATAAAATTTTTCTCGTACCCTTGTGATACCAGATGGCCTGTGTTTTCCATCCAGGGAGATGGATTCCTTCATAGCAAACACGCTTTCCTTCCTGACATTACGATCCTGCTGTCAAGCAGGGCTTGCCTATATCAAGCCTTCCATTGACCCCCAGCAGCTTCGTTTTAATAGCCACGTCATGCTTGATCACGTGGCCTCGAAAAGAGCGCGATCTTGTTGCATCATTTGCATGGAGACTTGTGTAATAACAATGATTGTGTGTAACAAGGAATAAAGAATATACAGAGACTCTAAACACTTATATATTAATTTCATTTTTCTACATTTATACAAAACAAGCGTAATACGACTTTTTCGGGCTAAGACATTCGCTGAACGAAACCCAAACCGTAACGGGGTAATATTTTAGTTTGGAGTAATCGGGAATTCCCCAGTGCAGTGGCTTTAGCCTCGCTCGATTGATACAGTGCCGTGAGCTCTTCTTGATCGAAGGGACGAGGGTAGACCTGCCAGGACCATTTGGTGCAGGTTATATAGTACAATGCTCCAACAATAGTTTTTAGATTACAATGTAATTTTCTGTAATGGGGATTCACCAATCTAAGCTAACTGGAATACATCTGACAATTCATTAAAATGTGAATTATTGGTCAAATCAATGTTTCTTTAAACAAAGCAATAACAGTTTACAGTATGCATGATAATTTTTCTGGGTTTTTGTCACAACATTTTTGTACTTACCATCCCAAAATTGATTAATTTTTTAACATCTGAAGCAGGTTTGAAAAATGAAACACTTAAGGCGGCAAAAGATTATTGCAGCGGCCCACTCTCTATTAGCTATGCCACAGTTTTAAGGTCGCTCAGTACTCTAATTCAGTAGAAATTAACCGTTTTTTTGCATCAATTGTTTTATAGTGAAAGTATGAGAGTCATTTTGGTTCACTTCGTAGTTTTGATGGTGATCTTGGTATTGGTAAGTGGAACACCCTCAAAGGATATCTGAATGAAAGGTGTTAAACTTAAATAACCTGATTTGCATTTTGTTTACATATATAATGAGGGTTACTATGAAGATGATTTCTTTAGATATACTATCACTACAAATAGAGAGGTTATTTAATAACCAAAATTACCACCATGGCTATGCAGTGAACTAGAATGAAGCTCACACCTGTACTGTAAACCAAGTAATGGGAGAAAAATGTTATTTTTGCTGAATTTGAGCCATCTTAAGACTATATCACAGAATAAAGATCAGAAGGACCACTCAGTGGTAAAACTTCTGGTATTTTTGTGCAAAAATATACCACTTACTAGTTAGGAGCAGCCAGTTTAGCATGGTTATTTGCCAGAGTATTCAATTTACTGGCTGCACCATATAGGGACAAAAGCTTTTTTTTTCATCATTTTTTTCATTGAAATTTTTTTTCAATTTCCATAATCCTGAACAAAGTTGTTCTTGATTAATTTTTATTTTTTATTTAGTATATACAAGACTCATCCAAACTAATCTTTTCTTTTAAACACAACAGACTAAATAACAGTCATCCTTTGTGGTTCATATAGCTGGTTTTTCCTGTGCGAGGTCTGTTGCTTGATGATGTACGCGACTTGTTAGTGTTGGCTTGATGTTGGATTTGAATGGCTAGTGGATGAATTTTGAAGCCAAATAACCTGCAATTATTTAAATAATGTATTTAAAACAAATTTTAGAGTATATATAGATATTTAATATGGTTTACCGGTAACCTAAAAATTTGATGAAAAAACTGGGAAGACATTCAGTATCATGGAATTGTGTAAGTGGAAATTGCTAAGGCGACTGCAACATGTGCTACAAAAGGGGAGTACCAGTAGCGTAGCCAGCCTGACGATTTGTCCCGCTATGCTAATATTTTGGTGTTCATTGACTGTGAAAACAATAAA
>JAOBAZ010180764.1:0-10416 GCA_026546875.1 Pteroeides caledonicum | reverse complement strand
ACAAGAAACCATCTCTCAGAAGTATGTGTAAACATCGAAATGGGTAATTTGCATACAAGGCTGATTCGGTCTATTGTCAGCAGGAACGATTAAAGGCATTCGAACCAGTCTTTAATTTCCGGTCGTGCGTAACCGTCGTAAACAGCGCATGCTTGAGGTGCGCATCGATAATAAGTGAAGTTTCTAGTTTATGAAGACTACTTTAGAACTAAGTCAAGAAAAGTGTTCGTGTTTGCTGCAGTTAGGAACTGTTGTGGATTTCTTAACTGCCAAAGGAGATACAATGCTCGAATTATAAATTCACCTGTCGTTGTGCAGCATTGCATCTGAGGCAAAAACCACGTGATAAATGCGCTTTGAGACTAGATTGAGACTAACTTGTCAAAGACGTTTTGGCGCTGTGTATACAGCTTGAAATAAGTTATGCTGAAACTACCAGCGGTCCTTGGTTAAAGCAAACTCGTGAGGGTCGAAAATGAAATGCTGATGTTCTTACCGCAATCCCCAGGCCGGCCGTGTCCAACTTGAATTAATCATGTGGAAGTACGGCCCACTGAAGTATGGCCTGTGCCCCAGTCAACTCTAGTGCACATCTACAAATTCAACCAATCAACTTGTAGGACTTATGTGTTCACCTGTGCAAAAATACTGAAAATAGTTTACACAAAGTACATCGCTTGTCATTGTGTAGCCGCTGGTTGCTATTTTCATGCCGTCGCTTCATTTATATCCCACGACGCAAGGCGCGCCCCAAACCTGTTTCCTCTACTATAATTTTGGACTTTATTATCTTCGAAAACGTTTGTGTTTGGATTTCAGTTATTGGAAGGACGTTTGACCCTCGCCTTGCAGATTAAGCACGGTAAGTACATAATGTTTGTCTTTTTTCACACTGATGTAAGAACGAAATGTTACGGTTATGACGTTCGGCCAGAAAGTGAATCTGTTTGGAGTTCTGTTCATGGTCGAATGACGGTACCTTTTCTATGTCTCTTTAAATATTATATGGGATATAACTACGTTTGGTCTTCACTGCTTTCTGTATGACCCTATTTACTGATTGTGATTTGACTTGTTTGCGAATAAAATAAAAGTACTAATGGTTTGTATTAAAAATCGCGGTGAATTGAGATTTTTGTCCCCACTCGAGTGAAATGAGCAAAACAAATTTGAATATCAATTGACAGTTGAATACTGATCATGTTATCTTGATGTTTCCATCTTTTGTTGTAGTTCTCGAAGGCGATATGGCAGCTACAGGTCCCTACAATTATTCCTATATCTTTAAGTATATCATAATTGGTGAGTGAATAGTAATTTATATTATGATTTTTGTAATATGATACATCGTGTCCTTAGATATGTACAAACTTGAGTAATAATGTACAAGTAATTGATATGATGCGTACAGATGATATTATTATGTTATTACAAGTATTTGGTTGTTTAATGTCCAAAAACCTTCCATTTTTATTTTTTAACAGTTTGTATATATAGTATTATGTTAGATTTTAGAGGAATTTGCGTAAAAAAAAATAGGATCCCATTTTAAAATTTTATAATAGTCCAATTACTTGATGTAGACAACATGCTAATACGTTTTGTTATATTTTATAAAAAAAGGCAATCTATGAATGCAATAAAATGCTGATTAAAAACACATCTTGGCTCAAAATGAATATATAATATAAATAATCAAAATGCTTACTTTACTTGGAGTTACTGTTGTTGTATAATACACAGAGTAACTGTAAAACACTGTTCTTTTGGAAATGTAATTCTGAGTAAATAAGTAATCCATTTTTTTTTGAAAATTGTCTGGGTAATGGTACCATATGCCAACCAAGATGGTCATTTTGATAGTTTGATTTTCCAGACATTGACAAAATTAAATATTTTTGTTTCTTTTGCTATTTTAGGTGATATGGGAGTGGGAAAATCTTGCCTGCTTCACCAATTCACTGAAAAAAAATGTATGAAATTTGTTCAAGTTTTTATGTGTATACTATATTAATACCAGTATTTTTGTGAATATGGGGAAGTAATTATCGTTGTTTGTGCTGTTGTTATTACAGGGCTCAAATTAAATCTGAGAAAATGGTTTGTATCATACACTCAATTAGCATTTTTCAATTCAGAAAACAGGTTCAATTAAATACATGCTGTAGGTTAAAACACTAAAGGTATGTTTACACTATGCGCTATGTCGTATGCAATTTGTATTCTGGAGTATGTAATCAAGTGAGCACCCGTAACATAACGGCGATTTCAAATTTCACCGTAAACTAAGTTAACATAAACATTGCGGCAGTAGTGATTTATATATGCCAGAAGACGAATCGTGCACGACAAATCGCAATGCATAAACGTACCTTAAATTGTTTTCCTACTTCTTAACCGTTTTAATTTTGGCATTCTTCGGCATGTTTTATTCATGAAATGGATTACAGAGATTATGAAATCAGGAGCATCAGGGTGAGAGCCTGGAAACGAGGTTGAATAATATTACCCACAAAGTTTGTCTGCCTAACTTGTCGCTATTGTGAAAGGATGGCAATGGCCAATTGATCCAAAATCCAGAATTTTGTTTTAGTTTTATGCCAGACGTATATACAAAACAAACAAAATTTTTACTAAATAAAAGAATATAAGTTGTTGATTTGCAAAAAACATAATTTTGGTTAGCTATTGTAAAAATTGTCTAGCAAATTACTAATTGTGAATCACTAATTCGAACCCTGTTTATGTGACTCTATTTATTTTGTAATGTATGTATTGTATATGTACCATAGTTTTAGCTTATACAATCAATTATAATGTTACTAGTGACAAACCACACAGAACAAGCAGAAAAATTATCTCTATATTGCCTTAAACCAAGATTGCTCTTGATTGGTCAGTTCCATTTTTCCTTAGCAATGGGGTAGCAACTTTTTGTTTGACATGATTAAACCACTAATGAATATTTATATGAGAATCACCCTAACAATATGTTGCTAACACGTCGCTAAGGAAAAACAGAACTGACCAATAAGGAGCAATTTTGGTTCAAGGCAGTTTACCTTTGGTTTACTAGTTACCACTGAGGTCAAAAGTTGTGGTTATTCTTTAGGCATAGAACTTGACTACCTTTCTTGATGTGCACTCTACTACTACTTTAAACCTTGTTTTATTAAAATCTATTATAATTTCTGATCATATTTCTTGAAACAGAAATCCATCAAAAAAATTCTGATGTTGTAAATAAGGTAACATAAAAAAAAAGCAATTGCTGTGAAAGATTCTGGTACGGTACCTCTGGTTTGCTTGAAAAAGTTTCCAGAAAACGTAACTGCCCCCTTCAGTATTTTACCCTGTCTAATGCCAGACAATCTTATTTGTCCATGGAGAAGCTCCGGTAGTTTGATTAAATCTGTAGTATGTAGGTTAATTAAATCTGGCTAGATTGAAGTGCAAGGATCATATGCTTGTCTAGTACCACTGGGCTAAATTTGATCTTCTGGAAGGGTTAGTTTGTGTACTTTCAAACATTGTTATAACTTGTACTTATACATCTATTTTGCAGTTATGGCAGACTGCCCTCACACTATTGGAGTAGAGTTTGGAACAAGAATTATTGAAGTAGCTGGACAGAAGATAAAGTTACAAATATGGGACACAGCTGGTCAGGAAAGGTTTAGGTAAAGTTCATATATTTATTTTTAACCCATGGGGGCCCCAGGTAGTCAAATAGGGACCTTAGCACAGAATAGAGAAATGACGAGAAGACTCACTTGCGTTGGAACCTTTGAAGTTTTTGTCCCAGCGCAGATCGCATTGTGCATCTGGCTTATAAACTGCATGCTTTGGTCAATCAACAAGCAGAACTGGCTGGTCCTAGCCAGTAAACTGCATATTTTTGCACAAATATACAACACATTGTACCACTGAGTTGTCCTTCTGTATACATCTTTATTCTGTGCCTTTAACAAGCATATTTATTTGGCATTTTTGTTTTTTCAGGGCTGTGACAAGAAGTTACTACAGAGGTGCTGCTGGTGCTTTGATGGTCTATGATATAACTAGGTAATATGTGGAAATGAAAACCTCTACTAGTGGCACTACCTAAAATAAAATAACACATTTTGATTAAGGTTGAGTATGATATAAAGAATAATCAAGCCAAAGTTTGTCGTTATCGTTTGTTCCACGTTTGTTGTTTGTTTGTTGGCTCCTTCGTAATGTGAGATACAACTTTTTCATTCCTGTTGCTATTTCATAATGTGGAAGAAAAAAATTGTATACCACCTTATGATGTCACTTGTTGGCATGACAATTTCACAATGGTTATTAGCAAATGAAAAGTCATGGAATCTTTTAAATAAATAATAAAGAATCTCTTTATGGCTATATAACCTTGTGACTGCTAAAGAAACAATATTGTTTTGAAATCATTGACCACTACTACACACGAAAATCTCACACGCTGCAGCAGGATGTGTTTGGAACAAGCTTGTAGCAACCCTGTTATCAAGTTGTAACAAGGCTGTTAGTTCACTAGGTTGTTACGGCCTTGTGGATATCAAGTTGTTAACAAGTTGATGGATGCGGAACAACACCACATTGTTAGAACAAGAATGAACAACTTGTGACTAACATGATAACAACTTGTTGTAGCGAATTCTCAACAAGCCTGCAACGATTGCGGCTGTGGCTTGATAGAACAACCTTGTAGCAAGTCTGTTGCGGACTTGTTACAACTTGTGTGATTCCCCGCATGTAGAGCTCCCTCCCTGAAGTTCTAGCTAGTAATGTAAAAACTCTCAGGGCAGGCAATAGACATAATAAATTATTAACTGTTGTAACTGTTGTTATTTAGGAGAAGTACTTATAATCATTTAAGCAGCTGGCTTACAGATGCAAGAAATTTAACCAATCCTAATACAGTAAGTTGGTAAAACTATATCGAGCTTAGGGTCCTACTAAATACTGCCACAAAATCCACAACATTACAACAAGTCTACAAGTCTTTTTTCATAAGGCGGCTGAAACTAAGGGTGGGTTTTTTGAGATTGTCTTTTAGATCTCATTCTGAAATTCCGAGGTCATTTCGTGTTCACATGATGCACACCTTCCGGAATGCGAACAGGAATGAACTCATTGCGCAATGACTTGAATTTCAATCCAGTTCTATGGATTACAGCAGAACCGGGGCGAGCTCGTTCTGTAATGAAACCCACACCGGTATCATGTAAACACTCCCGTAGTAATTAAAATTTTGTAGCATTGATGACGGTCATGAAGGCAGTGATCAACTACCGACATATTTGAATCATTTTCAACATTCTTTTAGGTAATTTTTTTGATTGGCAATAAATCAGACTTAGACGCTCAGAGAGATGTTACTTATGACGAAGCCAAACAATTTGCTGAAGAAAATGGTATCACGCGACAATTTTGTTTTTGTTTTTTAACTAAACTAGTCAATATTTCTAACCTATTACTCTTATACACTCAACAGGGCTGTTGTATTGCGAGGCTAGTGCTAAAACGTAAGTTAAAAAGCAAGTTTCCAAAAAACGTTTAGGTGCTAAGTATAGACAGTATTAAATACAAGATGAAAAAGCGAAAAGGCGATAAACTGCCAAATGTTTAAAAAGTCTTGCTGACGTTCGAGTGAAGGCCCTTTATCAGCGGTCTTACTAAAAACTTCCCGAGAATTTATAATGCTAAAGTAATAATACTTTCATTACATCAGAAACATATCGCAGTCGGTTACTTAGCCAGCCGAATAATTGTACAAATTTAGATAAAACCTAAGCAAAAAGTTCACATATTAGCGAAATATAATGCGATGTGTAGCTTATCAAAATTCGCAACACGCGCCACTCATTGAACTAACTGTACGAATTGTCAGTTCCCCGATACAGTGGAATGAATGGAAAAAACAAACTACGACTTTACTCCGATAAGGGGCCTTCGCTCGAAACGTCAGCAAACAGACATTTTGAAATTTACCACCTGTTCGCTTTTTGGTCCATGATTTCAACCACTTCCACTGTCTTTTCATTTTTATTTGGTCTTCGAAGTCCTGTCTTTTTGAATGATGTCGTTGATTTCCCGTTTTTGTCTACTTTAGAGGCGAAAATGTAGAAGAAGCTTTCCTTGAGACAGCCAAGAAAATCTACCAGAACATTCAAGATGGAAGGTATAATTCCCTGGGAAAGTTCTCATCTTGTTGTATGACCGTTATTTTGAATTTCGCAGGTGCCGGCCGGTGCTTTTCTCCCATACTTTAGTGTGGTAAATAAGTGTCAATATAATACTGACTGCCCCGACACATTTTAGCTTCGGTACTTTCTAAGCTTTATTTATTTCGTTGCTTTCACTATTAACTCTTTAGCAGCGAAAGGGGTTGTTAATGACCCTAATAGAGCAAAAGAAAAATGAAAAGAATAAAGCCAAAAACAATAGAAAAACGGTGAACAAAAGAAAAACATCGCAGTCGCTAAAGAGTTAAGCTGTGAGATTTAACAAGATACCTAGCTTTCAACACTTTCACTGCCAAAACTTTCTCTTGAAAATCGTTAAGTAATATCGCTCGGCGTCTGTTAGAGCAAAATAGTAAATGTCTGCCACGTCTACAAGACAGTTAACAGTTTTTAACTTTGAGCATGGTTGAGATGGCCAGATTAAACGTAGTTGAGTTTGCCAGCTCGAACATAGCGCAGTTGTCTAGTTTGAACATGGTTGAGCTGGCCAGCTTCAATATGGTTGAGCGGACTATCTTGAACATGGTTGAATTGACCAGCTTAAACAAGGTTGAGTTGACCAGCGTGAACGTGATTGAGTTGGCCAGCTTGAACATGGTTGAGTTTTCTAGCTTAAAAACAAACAGTTAAATGAACGACATGATATAATGTGTATGTTTGAGCATGATGAACTAACAATGTTGAAGATTAGTCGGAAGTAGATGGAAGATTAGTCACGATAACAGCGCTGTTAAATGTATGTAGAACCAACAATATCGTCGCAATGTCAGATGACTTATAAGTACTTATGGTATCTGTTTTTCCCTTATTTACTGATTTCCTTCTGTCTCTTTATGCAGTCTCGACCTTAATGCTGCCGAGTCTGGCGTACAGCATAAACCGTTGGCAGGCCGGGCGCCAAACGCCATTGCAACAGACCAGAAAGAGAACCAGGAGAAATGTAATTGTTAAGCAGTATTGACTGCGACCTACTAGTATAATTTAGATACATAGATTCAATCGCGAAAAATCACGTCATCCTACACAGCAAAGCTCTTGGGAGAGTGACGTTCAGGGATTGACACATTGCGTATTTAACAAACATTTTGTAAATTGGTCAGACCTGAATGAATGTTCTGTATTGAATAGTTTTACACACCGCGGTTAACCGTGAAATATTCTGACCTGAAGCAATGTTAACTAAAGTGAGAGGTCAGCGTTTGGCAACATGGGCTCTTCTTGCCGGCTTCAGGTATCATTTTTTGATGCTAAATGTTTTTTTAGATCTTTCACTGTTATTTTTTGAGTACGAGTATCCTATTTGTAGTTTCTAATTTCAACGCATGTTAATATAACGATAGAGTTAAAGAGTGGGTGTCAACCGTCATGCTTTGCAATTGTTATTGTTTACATCTCACTTTAAAAATTAGTTCAATAGCAACAAATGAAAAATACTTTTGTGGCCCGTTTCCTGGATAAAAAAATTCAATGACCAAGTATATCCATAGGATGGTTGAGATTTTGTATGGATTCAAAGCCGAATTCTGAATTTCTTAATCATTAAAATGGCTGCAAACTAGATTGGAGCGCGCAAAGCATCACGGTTCTTTAAGACGTTGCATAAAAATGACGCCCGCGTTTAGTCCTGCTGAATTTTTCGTAGTTAACATGAATCGAGGTCAGAAATTACCCGGATTGATCCTAGTTTCTAAACATAATTTGATTGAAAGAATAGTAATGTTAAAAATCAAATGACATTTTCAATAACGCTACCAACTGCCACTGTTCTCCCAAAACAGCTCTCCATTGAAATTCAACTACACCAAGTAATGTAAAAATAAACTGTTCGCTGTCTTCCAGTGAGCGTGCAGTTAAACATTTGCATGTTCTTAGAACGGTTTCCGATCAATACTTACCAGATTTAGATCAAGGACGCGGATGTCAAACACAACGTGAAAATGACGTTAACTTGGCGTGTCATGTCCATACATGGGCACAACACGTCATTTTCAGACGACCGTGTCCAGTCTAAATCTGTATACTGAAAGAACTAGAACTGAGTTGTTTGAAGGTACAATATTTAGATGTATTTAACCCGCGTCTCGTAAAGTTACTCGTCCAGTGTGGTAAACATTTTAATTGAAAAATCCTAAAGATTTTGCGTAATCCCAAAATTCTCCAATTTTTACACAAACCTTTTAAACGCTTGTGACTGAAAAATTATTGTCTTACTTGGAAGAGCTCGTAAAACTATAAAGTAGGTTATTTCGAGTTTTTCGTTTACTTGTTTTGTCGTTGAGATATTTCAGTTAGCTTATCAAGTCCAGCCACACAGAAAACGTAATATATCGGTGATTGCCAACCAAAATATTCAATTTTTTTTACTAGAATACCGACATACTAACTTGTAGATTCTCAGGAGATTTACCTCTGTGACAATGGAGACATTTGACATTTTTCTTACAACTCTTTACACTGTGTGACGTTATTAGCATGTACTTCATGTCGTAAACAAACTGAAATGTCTCCACAAGGAATCAAGTAAACGAGAAACTGTCAAATAACTTACAGTAGGCTGTAATTTTAAACAAACTTACTCCATAATCTTAAGCTCTTTCAGTAAAACAATAGTAATTTTTGTGCTATAGGCATTTTAATTCAAACTTTCTAAACACATGGTTACTGAACACGGGGAACGCAAGCTGTGGGGGCGATACTGCAAACTAGTAAGAAAGTCTGAGTTTGGTTATTGTCTAATACAACTCGCTAGAGTTTTCTTCTTCCCATCAACGGACTGATTTTATATTCCTCAGGAATATTCCATACACTAAAACTATAGTATATTACATACTCCAATAATTAATCTAATTAATGCCTTCATTTTATTAAATCAGTGGTATTTGCAATTGACAGATTAAAGTGTAACAATGGCTTATGGTGAGAGGAGTATTTTTCACTTAAAAAATTTAAAACAACATTTGTATGTCAGTGGTCTCATTTTTGCGCGAGAGCGTATAAATAGTTAATTATGGGCAAGCAAGACCAAATATTTCGGGTCGAGTCGCTATTACGTAATTTGGAAAACATTTTTTTCCTTGAACACTTGTTGGTTCTCGCATTCGTGGAAGTATTATGGGTGTGGAAGAAACAGAGTTTGATTTCAAGGAAGTAAAATTGTGTCCCAACAAACTCGGGGTTTTTGCTAGCCTCCCTATTTTGACACAGAAGACAAATTTTATCGTTTTTATCGCTTTTAATACGGTGGCTTTCTGATCAAAAGCTCACTTTTTATGATAACTGGCCTTCCGAACAATTTTTCACGTATCTAAACTAATAAGAAAGTCTGAGTTTGGTTACTGTCTAATACAACTTTCTAGAGTTCTCCTTAAAGCCGTCATCTTATTGAATCAGTGGTATTTACATTGGATTGAGAAGTATTTTTCACTTAAAAAATTGAAAACTACATTCTAGGCAAGCAAGACCAAATATTTCGCGTTAAGTCACTATTACGTAATTTGGAAAACATTTGAGATTCTATCCTTGAACACTTGTTGGTTTCCGCATTCAGGAAGTATTATGGGTGTGGAAGAAGCAAGATTTGATCTCAAGGAATAAAAGGAAATCGAATTTCCCAAGAAACAAATTTTATCGTTTTTAATACGGTGGCTCTCTGATCATAAGCTCACTTCAATGATGACTAGTCTTTCGGACAGTTTTTCACATATTTAAACACGGAATGAGCGCATAAAAGGAAACTGCCGCCAGTTCTTAACGAACAAATCTGGAAATTTGAAAGGCACCTACCTTTGCGGATAGATTGACTGAATTGTTAATACGGTTATTTTTACTTGTAAACGTGAGAAATCTCGTCAAATAAAAATAACTATTAAAATAAAAATTCATCAATTAAAGATTTAACTACTGTCATTTTTGTGTTCTCCTCTGTCATAATAAGTAGAAAACAAGTGTTTCAAAAAGACAAGAACCACAGTGTTTACAAATTACAAGTTTGTGTTTGCTACGGCTTTGGCTTTTGCGAATTTAGTGAACCGGAAAGGAAGAGAACAACACAAGAGACCAATGAGATTCTTGATCCATTTTTAACCCTGAGACGCCTAATTTTTATTTTATTTTGTTCATTGTTATCTCTTTGTCCTTGCTTTTGTTTTTGCTTTTGTCGTATTGT
>JAOBAZ010180431.1:0-10423 GCA_026546875.1 Pteroeides caledonicum | reverse complement strand
AAATTTATATATAATATTGATGCGGCAATAAGCCTGAACAGGGCTTCCAGCTTAGATGATTTAATAAACCAAACAGTGTCATTAGTGCTCCTAAAGCCTGGTTTCCATATAATCACTACCACAGAATAAAAATACCGGTATACAGAAGGGACAAACCTGCCAGTACCTTTGAAATTTTTGTCCCCGTTCAGATCGCATTTCGCATGTTTCGCAGCCAGTAAACTGTGTGTTCTGGCCAATAAGCACGCTGAACTGACTGGTTTCAGCCAGTAATCTGTACATTTTCCATAAAAATACGGTAATACGTTGTACCACTACATGGTTCTTCTGTATAGATCTTTATTTCGTGATCTCTAAGATCCCTACAGTCGTCGACTACATCCAAATAATGTACAATGTAATCGGTAACATACAACAGGCAATAACATACAACAGGCAATAAGTGCAGGATTTTAATATCGTCCAGCATTATATAACCGACGACTGTAGCGATCGCAGCGATAATATGGAAATCAGAAACAAAAAACTAAAGCAACTAAACAAAGGGCCATTCACGACATTATTTATTATTTATTATTTACTCAATAAAACTGGCAACTCTGAGCCTGAAGTCAGTGCAATCATTTTATTATTTATTTTAAAACGTTCTCGTCACTGATTGGCTAACAGTCAACGGTCAATCTGGCGAAATATGAAGTGACGACATCAATAACGCAATATTATGACAAAACGACTATTGCACAAATGACGTCGCCTAATGCATCACCCGTTCAATTGAGGGACATACACCTCTATGGAATTTTACTGCAGAGTCAAAACCTAGAGTCAAAATTAAAATTGTTTCTGTTTACGGAGTTACTGTCTTTTATATTTTATAAAACTGGTCAGTGATTAATTGGAAGTAAATTATTTTGCGTTCTAGCTTGACTTCGTGTCCTGATTACCAAATTTTATCAAATATATATAGATTATTCCATGACTGGTGAGTGCGTACGACTTTTATTCAAGAGTTGTGAAAGATCGCTTAAACGAACGAGTGACTTTAGCAATCTTTCACAACGAGTAGCTAATAAAATCGTACAAATAAACCAACCATGATGCAATTCTTTTACTACATATAGGTGATGAGATAAACGAATTTAAAACGTATTGATAAATGTCACCCCGTGAAACAACTACGAAACGATTCCAAGCAAATAGCAAAATATATTTAAATATATTTGAATTTTAAAACATTGAAAGAACTGCTATTTCTTGCTTGAATCGTTTTACAAATTCTATTTAAGACATTTCCAGTTGTTTTCAGGAGAAAAATAGACTTTAAAACACCAAAAATATTTCGAAAACCGCTCATCGTTCCGGAGCCATGTTTGCAAATTTTATGTGCCATCCTGTGCACAGACGCCCACGTCAAATTTTAACAAATCACTAGCCAATCAAAACGCACATACGATGGTTTTTGATTAGTGAGAAAAAAATCATACGACAAATCAAATGGCGGATACGACAAATTTTTACTAGTGAAAAACATCGTATGCCGTGTCGTAACATTTTCATTTCAACCTACTGCACGGAAATCTCGATACCTTTATAATAAACAAAGTATATTCGTCTAGGAATACTGTACCTGTATCACTAGTATTAGTCCCGTTTTGTTCAACAAGTTCTATACGAATATCAATTTTACTGGTGTCCAACATATCAACATCATTAACGTCACCAACTTTAGGTTTTCCATTATTCTCAGTGTTTTTATTTTCCTCGTTGTATGCATGCAGGGAAAATGAACGATCTTTGGAAATAAGTGAATAGTAAGGGGCTTCATCACTTCGTTCAAACTGGTGAGCCACTGGTTCCGTTAGCTAAAAATAATATTTATAAAATAAACATCAACACACAAACTGAAGCATTCTAAGAAAATCTACTGCACTTAAACCCATATTATTTAAAAACTTAATGATACGTTTGTAAATGGTTTTGTTGAAAACTAATTCTGCACTCAGCAAGTACTATTCTGCACATATGTTCCTTGATAAAACGCTGACGACTCCACAGTCTACCAGTCATATACATTACTTTTTTATCCAAAAACGTGCAGAAAAATATGAGCCAAATTAAAATTACATTTGCCTCACCCCCTGACAAAATACAATTTTGCTGGACAAGGAAAAGCTTTTGGTCTGGAATGAGTTGATAAATCGTTCGTTTATGCCGTTTACTTTCCAATCTAACAGTATCAATTAAGACCAACAAAATAATCATCTAATAAAAACAACGCGCTACAATTAAAGTACATATATAAGAAGAATTTTTGTCTCCATCAAAATTAAATTAAATTTTTTGTCTACCTGAAGTTCTTCCATTAATGTTTTAATTGTGCCTTCCTTGTTAGCACGAACAAGATAAACAGCAAGTCTCTTTGCCTACAAAATAGAGTTTTGTTAGATATGATTGTGAACAATGGAGCCCTAGGGGGCTGTTAACCCAATGTAAACAGTTCAAACTACTATGAAACCTAGTTTAAACAGATGTGTTCGGTCTTTTGATCGGTTAATGATTCTATCAAGCAATTACAAACCACCTTTTAAAATTCAGAACAAAGCAGCTGACATTATCAACATACGCTTCCTAGAAGCTTACACACTAGAAAACTTGATGGTTTTTAGCGTGTTTTTAAAACACAATCGCGTGTTCTGAAAACACTAAGGCGTGTAACTAAAATGGTAGACGTGTTGTACCGTGTTCCAGCCACGTTGCAGGAACACGCAGGACAGCACGCGCCCACTGGCTCAGGTGTGTTGCAGTGCTTACAACACGCTTGAAAACGTGGCTGAACAAAGACAAACGTGTTGTAAATCAGCTAAAAACACGACACGCCCGGCCTGAACACACTGATATTTACAACACGTTACTCGAACACGCCAAAAGTGTTTTTTACAATAAACCACGTCGTCAACTATAGGAACCTGCTAAATGATGTTCGTGGACACGTCGCGTGCTGTGGCAACACGGGAAATTATCGACTATCGGGTTATTGGCGTGTCATAGCCGTGTTCTTAGAACACGCTAGCAGTCAGAACACACCTTCCTGTAGAACACGTCAACCGTGTTGAACACGCCGCTGGCGTGTACGTATAAAGGACAAAATTACGTGTTGATTTAATACGTTAGGTTTTCTAGTGTGCATAGGCCACCAAGAAGCTATTTTTTTACAATCAACGACCAAGCTAAACCATCATGTTTTCTTTTAAGAAAAACCTAAAGTAAGCTACGTCAATGGCGAAACTTCCAAAAAAATCAACAACTCAAGTTACAAGAGTATTCGCAAAGTCATTCTTGCAAGTACTATATTCTGTTCCCTAGCTATGTGTTTTAACTAAATCCTTGTACGTTAACTAAGTTCTTTCTCGACGACGTTAGCAATAAACATTACAGCATTTTTTGATACTTTAATTGGGAAACATTTACTTAAAGCTACTGTATTTGTGATATTTAAAGTAGTACAAGAATAACTTGAGAATACTCAGATAATTTATCTTTGCGACATCCTAAATAGTTTATTTATGTTTTGAATTAATGTAAACTTCTGCGTGGTATGACATTAATCAATTCTAACATCGGGACACAGTTTAATTCAACTTGCTATTGGTTATTTATATTCACTTCCACAGACATTGGGTGAACGTCTCGACCACTGATCACCATTATCTTTTTTACAAGACACGTCAAGTAGCACGAGAGATGAGAAAGGTTGTCGGGAAAATCTTTATTGGATTGAATAATATTTAAAAAACGACAATAAACAAAACGCGCTCACTTTCAACATTAATCTTTTTAAACATTTTCCGTAATGGTTCATGCATGACTGTTAAAACGCCCTATGCGCCCTTCGCCCATTAACGCAATTATCCATAAAGTCTATTGGCCATTGGATTTTTAATTGTTACTTACGTGGGGTAAAAAGTCAGGATGAGCTCCAATCCCTGCCAATATATTAAGATAATTCAATATTTCATGATTATTTCCAATCCAAGCATTAGCCAATGCACTCCAAAGTTCTTCAAATTCACTGTTGAAATCTTGAGCGTACTTTAAAGAAAACAATATGATTAAGAACATTCACGTTATCAAGTGGTCTAGCCTGGAAGGCATGGGAACTGTAGAACAGCGAAGGAGCAGGCTAACGTTTTCCGACAGATGTATAAATTCATTTAATATCACAAACGCCAAATTTTGTAAAAATTCTGAAAACCCGAAGTTTTGCCGACCTAAAATTCTGGAGGGAGGAGCATGGTCCTCTCCTGCCCCCTGGACACGACGCCCTGGAGTCCAGCCATATGTTTTTGTACTGGAGCCAGTAACCAGCTTCTTTTTCGTTATTCACAGCACCTCGTCTCACATTTTACTATTTATCTTATTAGGTCGCAGTGGGAGACATCACTGTTATCTTTCAGATATGGTTTAGAGAGTTGATTGAACAAATGATAGTGTGCATGTTTTTCATCGTTGGAACTTGGGTACCCACTGAACAGTTGTCTGATTAAATAACTTCGCTTCAGTCAAATTTAAAAAAATTTCCCCCAGTTTTAATCTCCTAAACATTGCATGTTTTCTTCGTACGGTTTCGTGCTGTAGTAACACCAGACCAATAAATAAAGTAAGGTTTGTTAATTTCATAGAAGACAAAAACTCCGAGAATAAGCTGCTATAATATAAGAAGATAGTTATCTACCCAAGTAGTGGCACAGAATAAGATATGACAGTAGCTCAACGCAAGTGGCCACCTTTGAAGCATATGACATCATGCATATCCCATTACCCATGTCGTCTTCCATTACTTTAGCCAGTGAACTACATGTTAATTTAAAAAAAGCAAATAAACACACTAAACTGGTCTTTCTGCCATTATTCTGCTAGCAAACGGCATAAAAAATAGGGGACCTGTTGTACAGCTGTTTATTTCTTATTCTGCGGTGGAGCTGACGAGAGGCAGTGACTAATAATTTGTGCGACCAAATAACATAGACGTAAGTGACATACCTTGACTGTTAAAAAAAATAAATTATTAAGTACAAGTTGGGTTGCTTTACTTGATCCCCATCCATCACCAGTCATTTCCACATGAGGTAATAAATTTTCGTCATTAACTTCATCCCCACATTTCGCCAAATTATGACTGCTGTGAGTTGTTCTATTGGCTGCAATATCCACCAACTGAACATTACATAACCAGGGATGTATAAATTTTAAAATGGTTCGTTGAAATGTGAACGGAGCAGTCTCAAATCTGTACGTTAATTCTAAAAGTAATAAACACAACTAGAATGAATTCTATTCCAATATTGTAGATCTGTCATTATACACGATAAAATCCTATTATTTGGCGCACAATTTATCCATTATCTTTACTTATCAAGCTGAAAAGTTTGCTGGATACGGAGGAACAAATAATTTACTTTCAGTTTAACATTTAAATCAAATCAACAATTTAATAAGATCTAAGAAATGATTTTTAATACAGTTAAAGTGGTTCTCCAACTTTAACTATATTTACCCAATAAAAAATCTATTCAGTTAAATTAAAACGTACAAAACATACCTGCAAATAACGGAATGGTGAGTTCAGGATGGTAATTAGCTACCCGAACTGATAATTCATGTGGACTTTGGGAATAATTTGCAAGACCAGGTAAACAGTAAGAAAGAAAACGCCTAAAAATATTTTTGGTGTTATATTATGCAGAACTGCTTGTCTACAAATTAAAGTTGATTTCGTCTGCGGAAGATTTGTAAAAGTTCGCTCTCGGACTTTCACAAGTCTTCTTTGAAATTACCAATTTCAGTTTTACTTAAAGGGGAACTGTACCCAAAAAAAGACTGAGCTTTATTTGTTTCTTTTTAGTGTGGTAATAACAAATTTGTAATCATTTTTGCTTTAACACGATCCATTTACGTGAAATAAAACAATAAAGGTTATATTTCTGAGCGAGATTGACCGTTTGACCGGCCGCTCATATATACTCTGTGATGACGTTGGATACGAGGAATAAATTAATATCGCATCGTAAAACTTGATATATTGAAAAACTTTTAGCTAATTTTTTAGCGTAATGTGAATTATTACACATCCAAAGATTATACGTTTAACATTTCGCTATTACACGTTTCCACTAACGACTTTAAGACGTTTTAGTTTTTCTACGTTAATTTATTACTCGTATCCTACGTCATCACAGAGTAGATATGAGCCGCCGGTCAAAATATGACCTTTGTTGATTTATTTCTCGTAAATGGATCACGTTAAACAAAAAGGATTACAAATTTGTTATTACCACACTAAAAAGAAACAAATCAAAGCTTAGTTATTTTTCGGGTACAATTCTGCTTTTAAATGCTATTATCCGGTAATCAAGAAATACCAAATGGGTTTCCATGTTGGGTACTCTGGTCCAAACTCGTGGGATGTTGCAAGACTTTAGAAAAGCAAACGAAAACACAAGCCGTAGCCGAGTGTTTTCGTTCGCTTTTCTAAAGTCGAGCAACATCCAAGTGTTTGGATCAGAGTTTCTAGCATAGAAAAAACCCATTTGGTATTTCTTTTATAAAATAACAACGAGCGAAAAAAGATGGCGGGAAATGTCTATGTTGGATACTCTCATCCAAAACAAAAATTGACCAATCAGAACATATATTTTATAAACAAAAATACGACAGGGAATACCTTGACGAATATACTTAAAGAAAATGGTATTTGTCTCGCGTACATAAATCTTACCTTTCTAAAAGTTGTAAAAGCTGAGAGGCCCTTTCACACTCATCAGGATCAGCACTGAATGTCTTGAAAAGGACAACGCCAATAAGTGGAATAGCTTTACAGGGATACGACCTAACAAATAATATAAAAATTGGGTTAAAATTGACAAATGGTTAAAAATATATCAATAGTATGTATTGAAATGGCTTTATGTAACCTTGTATTCTTAAAATATGCTTGCAAGACAAAGCAGGTTACCAGCAGGTTGTCAATGCGATTGTAACTGTATGTAATATATTTGTTGTTTTCCTGACTGCTGTTTTTATACTTTCCTTTTTTTAAAATGTCATAGTAACTTACCGTCTGATCATAACTGCGGTTAACGCATGAAAACATGTGTTTGATATTGTTTTAGAACCAGTATAACATTTATTTATAACCCATTCAAGTAACGATGGAATATCCTCATTTAAATCAAGAAGAAGTTCAACAGTTTCTTGTCCAACATAATTAAGCTAAAAATAAAAATAAATAAACATAAATACAATGTTTCGTATTCTTAAAAAATATTGTCAAAAAAACTATTGTCTTAACTATCGTTTTAAAAAATATCTTTCAAAATGGTATACAACATCCCATAACAGTTTCTGCAAATCTTGTTTGATTTTTGACATATTTACATCAGAAACGCACGTCGTCCGCCATTTTGGATCATTGTGACGTTATAAGCAATGTTAACACTTCTCAAGGGAGCCTTAAAACTTTGAGTTCTAATAATTCGCGACTTCACGCTGAAAAACACGTGTAGTGTCACGTGGTACAAAATCGCGAACTGCGGACACTCGTCGGCTTTGCTTTTGCGCAAATGTAGAAGTCTCGATAGTTCAATAATTGTGCCACCTTGCTTGGTAAATCTTTCATTTTAAGTGCGGATTGAATTTACATATTCGTATTAACATATAATCTCATCTTAACATATCTTATCTCAGATTAACATATGGTATTAACATATAATCTCAAATATTGCGTGATCCTGCTTATGACGCTTTTACATATCCGTGAATATTCAAGACGGCGAACTTGTAATCAAAATATCTCAAAAACTAAACAAGATATGAAAAAAAGTTCTAAAAGGCTATTATAAACCATTTTAAAGGATGTTTTTATTACGATAATAATATTTAAGACAATAATTTTATTGTACCCATTATTATACCCTTCACAATACCCTTTTAGTTAAAAGGTTCCTGCACAAGGAGACGGGGAGTCTATCTGTTGTCCCCTCCGTCCTAACAAGAGGGGACAACAGATTTTTAATCTGTCACCGTAGGGTGTAGCGTCCCATTTTTACCTATTTTCACTCACAAGTTCTTAACCCCGACTACCAAAGGAAAAGCTCTGGTAACTAAAGGGTTATATTACTTTTGGTAAGTACCGCTCTTATACTATGGCTCAGCAGTCATATACTGGGAACAGTAACCTCGCAGGCTTTGGCCGCGTGTCGCTAATATTGCGCTTGTGTAAGTAAATAAACACCTTTTGTTCACGAGTACTGAGCACGTACTCAACCCACTTAAAAAAATATCCATCATCAGAAAGTCCACATCTATCAAAAACTGGACCACAACAAAGAACAGAACACAGACCCTAACAAAATAAGTTAGAAAAATATCTTAAAACAACAATGAAATAACAGCCTAGACATGGCCTTCTATTCTCGAGTTTTTGACGAGAGGTGTGTAAAGGGCGGGGCGAGAAGCGAAAAATGGAAGGCCTAGCAAATTTCCCATATCAGAACTGCCCCAAAGTTGCTCCACACGGCGATAGGCGAATCCGTAACACTCGAGCCTTGCCGTAAGTGGGAAACATGGACACACTACATATCTCAAATATGTGTCAAAATACTGCAAAAATTGATTTCCGAGTTATGGTTATTTTTAAAGCTATGGCCACACGTTAGTGTGTTGTAGCATTGTTCCGGTATTCACTTTTGTGTAAAGTTTATCTTACACTTAATGTATTTCGTATTTCCAAATTTTAAATGCTTAAATGAACAGTAAAGCGCTAGAGGTGTAACTAGTATTTAAAAATTTCATTGATATAGTTTGTTCGTAACTATTAACACCTACTGGTAATATAACTACGCATACAACTCAAGCGCATGGTATAACTATGAAATAGAAAGAGAATGCGGAGTAACTATACAAAATATAATGAAAGGTCAAGAAGTATTTTTTTACTGTTCAAACTGAAAGTAATCCAGTTAAAACAATCAAACGGAACTACGTCAATTATGAATTTTTGACCGGGTAATAAAAGTCAAAACATTGAGGCGACGTGTAAAGTATGAATTACCAAACCTAATGCAATGGTGCTACAGTTACCCTTCATCACAACAACTTCCGGGCTACCATTATACATGTATGTGAATTTCGCTCAAACCGTCAACAAAACGTTCGCACATTTACAACTAATTTATTCACTATTTAATTTTGTATTACGAATTCGCTTCTGAGTCAGCTCTTTGGTATTTTACTCTAACTATCACATATATTAAAAAACAAATATATCATTAAATAACAATCTTTCATTTCTAGAAATGAAAGGATTAAAAATCACACCATATTCCGAAAACAATAAAAATGAAGTATAAAAAGTGTAATTGTTTATAAAACCGTTCGTTTACGAACACCTTTCGTATGTTGTTGTATTTAAAAAAATGTTGATTTCGACTAGTTGACATGCAATAGATAATAAAAGAGTATTTTACAATGTTATCTACTTCCTCGACATATTATTTAACTTACAAAACTATAAAAAAGTAAAAGAATTATAGGACTGTTTATGATAAACTACCTGAATAGCAGCAATTTCCAGCTCGCTTCTTTTGTCAGGTGCGAGCAAATTCATTCTATATTATCACAAAGAAAACGTTTAATACACCATGTTAATACAACCCGGTTTTGCATGTCATATTATTATTACTACTATTAGTTTGTCTATTTATTGGGTGAGATACACAATACAAAAAAGAATAAACGTCTAGAGCAAGTTGCTTGCAAAAATCCTAGCACACTAAAACTAGCTGTTCTGACCGTGAGAAAAAAGCCTGGGACTAGCGAGAAATAGAAATACATTTTGTTGTATTTCAACACTTATATCTTTGCTTTTCGTTGATGGAGCTTGCTGAAACTTAGTAATTATGTTTAATCAACAAAACTATACGTTTGTCATAAATTTGGGAACGAAGTAAAGTATAATTCAAGAGAAAAATAGCCGTTTTGATCGAAAAATGGATTTCTATTTGACAACTAGTGCCAGTCCTTTTCCGTGTTTGCAGATCATCTAGAAAGGATCCCAATACATTTTACCAAGTCTCACTTTCACTTTTAAACATACAAAATTCAAGTGAACAGAAGGGCAAATTGAGATGGTAATATTTCGATTTTTTGACATTAATTTTGAAATAAAGTCAAAATATTGCCATTATACTTTCTTGTCTGTTAATTTACATTTTACAAGTTATACGTTATTTGTGTTTAAAACAAATATCAAAGTAGCCCGATTGATTAAATATATAAAAATAATGGTGTGATCGCATGGCGCCATCTTGGATATTTACGGTATGCATGTTACGTCATAGGCAGGGTAACTCAAAAATTTCATCTT
>JAOBAZ010180320.1:0-10431 GCA_026546875.1 Pteroeides caledonicum | reverse complement strand
AATGTATAAATTATGAGTAGACAGTAAGTACCAGTATATACCTTGTTTGTTTGTTTTCCTTCTCCCATAATTCATCCAACGCCATATTTACTTCTCTGAAATCATATTTTAATACAATAAACGGTTTTTCAAAGTAAATTCAAAATTGACCAACCTACCTTAATCTGTTATCTAATGTTAAATATGATGATTGGATATCTTTCATCTTTCTTTCAGAACTTGGATCAAGACCACGACCCTATAATGTATTATGAAGTTTCCTTGGAACAACATTTGAAAACAAAGCATGTTTAAAACTACGTAAACAAGTAATATAGTGAAAAACATTGACCAAAAGTAATTATAACATATTACTTTTAAAAGATGAAGGTAACGACCATCTAATCCCCTATGGTCTCGTATCCTAAAAAAATAAATAAATTTTGTGAAACATAACACTGTTTTTCTTTGAAAATTCCTTTCTTCGTCTAAATCGTTAACAACTTTGTTACCTTATAATTTATTGACACAAATTACGAAAATAAAGCAAAAATAAACAACAATATCAATCCTACCTTGCATCTTCCAACATTTCAAAACTTTCTAAAATGCTCCCCTTTGCATCTTGAATTTCTTCATCAAGTTCCTGTAACAAGAATTATTCAAGAGCAAATCACAAAAATATTCGTTTACTATGTTTAAGAACCCTATTTCATTAATCTTAAAGCTATTCCCAAAAAAGTTCGAAAATTTTAAATTATATTACAAAACCATTAACTTCCGTAGAAAGACTGTAGACTGTTTTATAACCAAGTCAAGACAACTAACATGAAATAACCAAAATTACTTTTCAACAATAGCTTACTCACTTGAACTCCATTTTTTTCTCTACTCATAAAACGAACGTATTCTGTGGTTTGTTTGGAGATTTCGTTCGCATCAATCTCTTTTAAAATATTATCAATTTTCTTTAAATCATCTACTTTTCTTCGCATTTCATTCATTTCTTTTTCAAAAGCTTTAACCTACGTGGGCAAAAAACAAATACTTTATGATATTGTTATTTAGTCCAAAATCACTATTATAATTTATAATACAAAACCAAACTTTCATCGGATACTTTGAAAGACTTTTTTGAAAAATATGGCGGCCAATTATGTTATTGAGGGCCATGTCATAATTGACGTGTTACGTCGGCCACATGTATAACATAGTATTATTGCTGTATTTGCGAAGATTTGTACTGACCTCGTCGTGAATGTGTTTGTTAAACGACATTTCCAGTTGTTCCTGTTTGGACGAAGATTGAACCTAAAAATGAAAGACTTTTTAAAATAGGAAAATGCAGTAAAAATCAACCAATGAAGTTGTAGTGACGTCAATATACTAGAATTACCAATACCAGAAGTACCAGTTAGAATTACCAGTTCATCTACCAGAATAAGGAGTTAGAATTACCAGTTCATGTTAATATACTAGGCCATATGCTGTAGTGAGATCACCAAACTAGTATTACCAGTTCATATTAATATACTACATTACAACACTTACACTTGATAGATCCTTGGCTTGTTCTTCATTATTTGATGAATTCCCCGAAGTGTTCTTGGAAGTTTTGGGTAAAGCATTATTCATTTGAGATGGGTTACTACGTTGTACAGCAATTCCATGAAAACTTGGTTGAGATATTACAATTGGTTGTTTCTCTTTAGTTATTTCTCCTATTTTGCTTACCTAGACAGAAAAAAAAACATGAAATGCTACACATACAAAACGAGATATAAAACCATCACGAGAAAAATAAACACATTTAATAAGTATTTTAGTTAAGCCATTTATAATAAACGAAATCAAACGGTGAAATGTTGGTAAACTACGTATTAGTAAATAAAGTTTTTCTACACATTTTAAGAAAAAAAGTTAAGTTATATTTTTACGACTTTTCTAGCACCAAATATTTACTGTGATAAAAACAGTTCTCATAAACGTTTTATTCATTTGGTAGTTCACGACCATTTCGCTTTTTCACTCGCCTTCCACCCAACCTACATAATTATCTGAACGTTTTTCCAAACGTTATTACATAAGCATAAAATTGGATCACAAAAAAAAATCAATAACCATTTCAAATAAAAACTAAAGTATTTTTAAAATAATCATTGATCGGCATGGTCTTATGATCTAGGCAAAAAAGATTTAATTATACCTTGTCTTCATTAACAGGAAGAGCATTAGATGGAACAGGGTTGTTTTGGGCTGCTATCGTTGTAGTATCGCCTCTTGCTGGACTGGGGCCAACTGATGTGGTGGTTCTAGAAGCAACACCAGAAGGAAGCGATAAAGGACTGGAACTAGTTGATGTGGTAGCCTTAGACAAAAAGTTTAAGCTTGAAGCAGCGCCAGAAGAAGAGGAAAAGGGACTGGAACTAGTTGATATGGTAGCCTTGGGCAAGTGTTTTACGTTTGAAGAACCACCGGAAGGAAGCGATAAAGGAGTGGAACTAATTGATGTGGTGGCCTTGGACAAATGGTTTAAGTTTGGAGCAACACCAGAAGAAAGCAATAAAGGACTGGAACTAGTTGATGTGGTGGCCTTGGGTAAAGGGTTTAAGTTTGGAGCAACACCAGAAGGAAACGATAAAGGACTGGAACTAGTTGATGTGGTGGCCTTGGGCAAAGGGTTTAAGTTTGGAGCAACACCAGAAGAAAACGATAAAGGACTGGAACTAGTTAATGTGGCGGCCTTGGGCAAAGGGTTTAAGTTTGGAGCAACACCAGAAAGAAACGATAAAGGACTTTGGTTAGATGATAAAGACGATGAAACAGCGTTGGTCGAAGTGTTCAACTTCAAAGTAGCACTGGCTTGTTGAACTTGACTGAGAGCATTGTCAACATTTTTACCTAAATTATTCAGAAATTAATGAAATACAGAACAATTAAACAGCAAAATTATTTTAATATTGATTCAACATTTTGATCAAATTTTAGTCATCATCAAATTAATCGTCACGTTAAAGAAATGACTTTTCTGAGGGGGACAAAATATGCCCAGAACTTTTTTTTATTTTGCACAATTTTTTTAACGAATTATAAAATTTCAGTTGGATGTTTAAAATTATTTCAAGGTTCAAAATTTTTTATGTACTAATACGATGATGTCGTTCCTGTTAGTTTACCACATGGTAAGAGGTAGGTTGATATGATGACGTCATTAATGTTAATGAATTACATAACAGTAACAAATACTTTGACGTGATGACGTCATTACTGTTAATACATTTTGTATTGTGTTTACCACTGCCTTGACGTGATGACGTCATTAATGTTAATTAATTACATAACAGTAACAAATACTTTGACGTGATGACATCATTACTGTTAATACATTTTGTATAGTGTTTACCACTGCCTTGACGTGATGACGTCATTAATGGTTATATATTTCGTATAACGTTTACCGCAACTTTGAGGTGGTGACGTCATTACTGTTAATATATTTCGCGTAATGTTTACCACTACCTTGAGATGATGACGTCATTACTGTTAATATATTTCGTATAATGTTTGCCACTACCTTAAGATGATGACGTCATTACTCTTAATATATTTCGTATAATGTTTACCACTACCTTGAAACGAAATATATTGTGTAATCTTAAAGCTATTTTACAGTCTTTCGTTTACTTCCTTCGTTGTTGAGATATTTCAGTTTACAACATGCACGGTTTTTACGTCACACATTTATGCATAATGAGTGGACACAAAACGTTTAACAAACTAAAGTTTACCATATCAAAACGACTTCCAAAAACCTTATATGTTCTATTAGCACACCAGCATATTATCACACATGGTTTCAAAACATTAAAGTCGGTGAAAACGGAGATCTCTGACTTTTTGTGTCAACTCATTATGCATAAATGTGTAACGTAAAAACATTGCACGTCGTAAAGAAATTGAAATATCTCAACAACGAAGGAAGTAAACAAAAACTGTAAAATAAGTTATAAAACCATTTTAAGAAATCTTTCAGATTACATAATAATAATTTTCGTTTTATATACACTTTAATAAATCTCAGTAAATAACAGCGAGTCCAGTACCTTGAGATGATGACGTGATTGCTTTGTCTGGCCTGGAATTAGCTGGAGAGGTTTCCTGGGTAACAGGCGATCGTAATGGCAAACGTTCGCCTTCCAAAACCATTTTAACAGGTTTTATAAGTTCTTTAAGACTAGATGGTTTTTTATTGATCATATAAAAGGGTGAAAGAACTCCATCAGTAGAAAGAAGAAGTAGAATTGGAGCAGGAGGCATGTTTTGGTCATCTGAAAAAAACCGAATTATATGAAGAGTATTCATTGTATTTATATATTGACTTAGTATAACATGACTAAAGTTATAAAACAAATTCAACACAATATTCATTGTATTTAAAAAAAAACTAACTTTTAAGAACAAATGATGAGACAAACAACTTCCTAAATAAAACATGTATTTTGTTTTCATGCAATGACAAAAGAAACTTTTTCATTCTCTCAGAACAGTTTAAATAATAAAAGTGTATATAGCAGTAAAGTTTCATATACCTTGTTTTATTTGATGTTGAGCATTAACGCAAACACCAAAACCTAAAGGATATGTCTCATCATGATTGGCAGTTGTAGGTAATGTGGCACGTGCTGCGTCGGAAAGATTCCAATTCATCCAGGAACCCTTTACAAATTTCAAAGACAGTTTATTATAACATTTTTCTAACAAATAATTTCAAAAAGAAAATGAAGAAATATAGTGTTTTCATGCACGTGACCACCAGCCGTGCGTGGTTGCTAAAACAATAGATTTCTCAAATCTCAATAACAAAAAAGTTGACGAGCGTGGCCGCCGGGACGTCATGTGAAAATATCATCTTGTAAAGTCAGGATTCATAACTTGCTCATTAAACAAGAATTAGTCGACAGTTTACCTAAATTAGCTGACAATTTTTCAAACGTTTAGTGATCTGTATTCTTAGATCGTTTGAAATACATTACATGTACTATATCTAAGTTCTGTTTCCTTTTTGGGTATACTGATCACCCCAGAATACGTATTTTACTTTTTAACAACTTGGAAACAAAAAAAACAACGTGGTACTACATCGAAGCTACTTAGTTTATTAGCTAAGAGTTATTTTTCTGCAGTTCACTTGAAACCTATTGGCGTTTCCTTAAAACATATTGGCATTTTCTTGGAGTGTTCTGGGGTTTCCTTGAAACATACTGGTATTTAGATGAATTGTACCACGATTCTCTTGGGACGTGCTGGGATCAACTTTGCACAAACTAAAATTAACTAGATGGCTGCTCACACGCGAATTTCTATCTGATTTATAGACCAACAACAAAAAAAACTGGTCGCTGTGTATGAGCTTCAGATTCTAACTTCATCGAACAGTTGACCTTCCTTGATTATTTGAAAAAAGAACAAAAAAAAACCACAACGTCGTTGTGCAAAAAAAACGAATACCCGAAATGAACATGATCAAGGTGAAAAAAAAGAAATCTAGTGGCAAAAAGACGCTAACCACATTGCTTGATAATTCATAGAGCACTACAAAACGTGTTCAGCAGCTGCAGAAAAATTAGAAAATTATGTGTGTAGAATAGTTTATTATGTTATTATTAAAAAACAACTTTATTCCACAAACAAGGGACAATGGCTAACACATGCCTCCAAAATAAAACCCTTCCTTCAAAAAACAAAGAAAACAAGTAATAAACAATAAAAAAAAACAAATTTGTACTTGCTTGTACACATGACAACCAGCAACCAAACCCTAAATGAACCTTGTATCCTGAAAAGTAACCTTAACGTTTGCTAAATAAATAGTCACTCAAGCTAATAAACAATACAATAAGTTTGAGGTTCCAATGGACTATGGGGTATTTGTATTATGTTAAACAGTATTAACTTATTTAGAGATTACCTTCTCATCTTGACCAATAGAAAGTACTTCAACATAATTTGAATAGATTGATAACAGCAATTTCCTAAAACACAACAAAAAAAATTAAGTGATAAGAGATATTTATAAATAAAATTCACTGCAAAATTAAAACAACTAAAATTACCATTCTGCAATATAATTCATATAAACACAGATCTCTCTATCTTCTCCAAAGTCCAGATATATATCATCAAAATGAACATAACTTGTAGGACCATTTTTCTTTTAAAAAATAATAAAACATAATTTAGTCTATGAACAGTAAATAATTATCAATATTTGTTGCTCGAGAACAAATATTAATCAATTTTAATTTCTGATATTCTACAATGTAATCTTTCTTGCATCAGAATTTGGTTGTTTCTTAAACACCACAGTTGTTATAGCAGTTATGAAATATCGAAGAAGTATGTGAGTCATATTATTTTTGGGTAACCAAACCCTGCAATAATTACCATGCCTATTTGCTAGCAAAATTACCCTGTTGCCAGGAGGCAGCTTCCTCTGGGCAAGAAAGCCAAAGTAATACTTGTTAACCCATCAATGGTGGGACGTTTTCCCCTGACAAGTAAAATTATCTGGAATTAGACAGAGTAAAATCTGTTAAATGGCTTTTTATGGTCATCCTGCTGTACATGGGTTTATATACGGCTGTTTTGCAGCCAGGAGTGAGTGCATGGGTTAATGTTTAGCTCCTTGCTCAAAAACGTTTTCTGACCATATAGAAAATACAAGTTATACAGTGTTAACATCAAATATTAGGCAATGCACTACAGTGGCTGCCATGACAACCATTTTAACATATTTTACTCAGGCTAATGTCAGACAATAATACCTACCTAAAACACAAGCAGCCAAGGGTTTAATGTCCATCTTGCATGAGCAGAAAAACATACAGACTATTTTTTCTTGTATAGTTAATACCAGTTGTTATTATTGTATATTACCTGTGTTGTTATAATTACTAAACAAGGTTCACCATCCTCATGAGCAGTAAATACAACACCAAATACATAGGAAGATATCCAAACAACATTAGAAACTGTTAATTTGCAAAACAAATGTTGGATTAGTTCAAATTATAGAAAAACTCCTTCCAACTATTATGCAGACTGGATATTTTATGCACAACACAATAACTACCAACTGTATGGTAAATTAGAGTGTGTATACATTTTCAATATTTTGGCTAATGGGTGTAATTTTGTAAAAGAAAATGGCAGTACGGTAATAAAACAATTCTAAACATGACTTTTGTTTTCAATTTCTCTGCATTAATTATATTCACCTTCACTGGGAGCACTTAACACATCTGGTGGTGGAATTTTCTTCTTTTCTTTAAGTTCCTAAAAACAATATAACAACTTCTAGGAACTCTTTATCCCACAGAGAGTTTCCCCTGGGTGACAAAAATCATCTGGAGTTAAGCAGATTAAAATATGGGTGGTGTTCAAAGACCAGCACCATTTCACACATTTTACTCCTTGGAGCACAATGAGTCAATGACCATTTGACTTTCATCTGAAACTTTCATAGTGACTCCACTCCCAACTTGTTTACTCTGATCAAGCCAATCATACCTAGTAATAATGTTAATTGCATTTAAAATTTACATGCTGACTTCATGTAAACCCATATTGATGGAAAAGAAAACCTAACAGGCAACTGTTCTGGTTAGATGTGCCTGAAGGAAACCTTAATCTAAACAAACCTTAATCTGGCCTACTTTATTCATTTCATGGGTAAAATGTCTCTTCATGGAAATCATGCACCTTTTCATATATTTTGGTTGACTTACTGGAATCAGTTGGATAAGAGAGCCATCTTTCAACCCAGTTACAATTTGTTTTCCTTTTGGACTCCAAGAAACTGAAAGAAAAATAAAGTCTCAATCTATACTACATATAAAATATAGCACTGCATTTTGGAAGATAGTATAATATATATATAAAACATTTAAAATAAAATGCATTTACTTGCAGAAACAGAGCCTTCAAATTTCCTCAAAGAAATTTTTTCATTGTTTAAATCAAACATAAAAAGGGAACCATTAGTGAGAATTACTGCAATGAAATTAGATGAAGGATTCCAAGCAAGGTCTTTTATTCTCACTTCTAGAAAGGATATATAGATATAAAAAACAAAAAAAAAAATTACAGTATAATGCAAAGAAAAAAACAGAAGACTACAAATTGTCTCCCAGTGTTTTGGAATTATTGCTTTAGAAGTGGTCACACTTGCTTTGTGTCACAACTCACCACATCAGGTATGTGGTATATATATAAATACCTTTTTCTTTGCTAAGACAAAGTGTATAAAACATTTTCTTGGGGGAAGTCTACAAAAAAAGAAACAAATTAATATTTTTGGAATATATGGTTGGTTTCTCGATAACATACTCACAGCAGAAAAGAAGGCTCTAACATCAAGAAAACCTATGCAAGATAAACCACTTTGCTGAAAAGCAATAGCCAAGGTCAGATCATCAGAAGACAATGCAATATGGGAAAATGGAAAACAAAGATCAATAACATCATGTGGAAATGTTTTCTCTGTAAAAGAAAACAAAATATAATAAAATCTAATTAAATAAAATAAAATGAAAACAATCTTTAGCAAACAAAACATAAGACGTCACCTTCAATTTGAAGACTGCCCTCTATTTCAATAAACAGTTTCTCCAGTGTTTCTGATTTTATTGCTTTCAAAGCTACACACAACAAAGGAGAAAGCCATTTGTAATACTTGTTTAAATATTTCTATTGATATACACCAGGGTACGAAAAAAACAATAATTTTTAAATAAAGCGCTGCATATGCACTGGTTATAATACATGTTCAAAAAACAGAAATAAACATAAGGTAAACTGGTAAATATGTGAAAAGTTTCAGACACAGGCTAGCAACTTCCCAGGGCCAGTTTTCTCCACTCTCTAAAAAAAATCTATAGTTCTAAAACCATTTATAGCTCTAGCTTTAATGTCTGAGTCTAACTTCCCAAGGCTTCTTTAAGATACATGTGTGACACCTTTTGGCCCAGCAAACCATGTCCCATTAAGGTACAGTATATACAGTGTATCAACTTTTAAGACTTGTACATGGCAGTGTTTGACTAAACAGTTTTTTTAAACAAATTAATTAAGATATATTCACAGCTAGTTTACTCAGTAAATGTTGCCAAATATGCAGTTAACAATAATTTTTCCTTCATTATCCAATATATTATAATGATTTGGAACATTTTAAATTCAACAATGTTAAATATAAACTAAACTGTATAATTTCAACTTACTTGTATTATCTCCAGCTAAATATATAATTCCATATTTGTTTGACACACACAATAATGAGGAACATTCAATCTTAATATTCTCTGGTGATGGAAATGCACGGAGTCTACGCATTTGCTTGAAAATAAAATCCTGACAAGAAAGAGCAATTATAATAGTAGTAATTATATTCAAAATCAATATATATTATATATATGTTTGTACTAATAACAGGAAATAAATAAACACAGTGAAATTTGTTGAGTATTTAATGTAATAGTTTGTTATTTCTTGTTATGTCGTTAAAGAAGTTTTGAATCATTAACAGCTTTTTTTAGTCAAATCCACAATGAAAATATTGTTATTACCGCTTCGTCTATTAACAAGTATTGATTTACATTTGCAGTAATTTTATTGTTTTGCACTCTATCTAAGGATATAACATATTGCAAACTTTCCATTCTGTGTATGATACAATGAATAAGTGTTATTGTTTTTGGATGTTTATTAAAATAACTTCGCTGAGAAATTGACATATGTTCTCATATTACAACCAATAAGCACAATACTTTTTTTACCTTGACTTCAATTTCATTTTCAGTTGGGTCTTTCTTTTCCTTCGACATTTTAGTAGAAACAGATATTTACCTGAGCTCGAGATTCATGGAAACACGTTTCACTTCTAAAAATTATAAACCTGTAAAACGAGAAACATTTGAGACGTCATGTAAGCTGCGGTAAATTTCCATACTGCAGGCGCATATACAAAATATCCGCACGGGTATTCACATGACCGGGGAAAAAACAGGTCTTTATTGGCTTCCCAAGTTCAACTAACTTGTTTATATATTTGAAATATTTATATTGTGAAAGATTATATCTTTCCTGTCTTTTTTGTAAGTGGAAAATGGGGAGAACGTTTTTAGAACATCCCGGTGGCTCTAGATTGTATTCTTGTGCTAAATGTGACACGGTACTGACCAATAAATCTCAACTTATTTCAATGGTAAGATAAAGATTGGCATGGTTCTTTCAAATATTTATATGGTGAATGAATTTAATATACGGTCCCAGAGATTGTTTTTTAAAGTAATTTTGTCGTAATATTTAATTTAGAGGTTTACTGGTGCAACCGGAAGAGCTTTTCTTTTTCACAAAGTGTAAGTTTTAAGTGAAATTTATAATAATATACAT
>JAOBAZ010180209.1:0-10434 GCA_026546875.1 Pteroeides caledonicum | reverse complement strand
GACAGACAGACAGACAGACAGACAGACAGACAGACAGACAGACAGACAGATGACTAGATAAACTATACCCATAAAAACTAAAATTTGTCAATGTAGAACCCATCAATAAAATTTTGTAACAACCATCTCTTTCTTGCGAGGTACAGGAGGAGTAAATAGGGGCGTGTTCTCAGACACTCATCTTCCAAACCCAACTATAGTGATGCCACAACCAGCTCCTACTAAAAAACCAAAATATATCGAACAAGGTATAAAAAAAGATACCGTAAAAATCTTAATAAAGTACTATATATTAAAATATATTAAAAGTAATCTAGTTAAGTCTAAACGTCGAGAATGCATTTGCATCGGTTTTTTCACTGTAACTTGGTTTTATGATGTCGTTATACTAAGAATGGTGTCATTTTCAGTATGACTTCAACCAACTAGCGATTCACCTCCACCTCGGTGTTAATTATGTATCTCAATGTCGGTGAATAATGAGGGATATTCCTCACAATTCACTAACAGTGAGGTGAATAATTGTTAAATATCCTACTACTAAGAACCAATCAGATTACTCGGTCCAGGGCGGTAGCGCGTAGCCAGCCCGACAATTTAGTCATGCTATGCAAATATTTCCATGTTCAAGAATTCAAAAAAAAGTTCAAAAAAAAACAATGAAGTTCTAAAGAAATGAATAATGGTACTCATTTGAAATTTGTATTGCATGACCAACCTTGCGGCCTAGCTTCGCCAGTGGTCCAGGGTGAGTATATGATGTCAGGTAAAGAAACAGATTTAACAGCATGAACAACGTAATTTCTTAGTGGTTATTGTTGTCAGAACGTCATCACTCTTATAATGATATAATTCACAAGATAATATGATTGATATTAATATTCTGTTATTTCAGAAAAGAATGTAGCACTCTCGCCAAGAATGATGAACGCAGATAAACGCGGTAAGCAATTATCAGCAATTTATAACCTTAGCACATAAAATATTTGTGACGCTTAACTTCTAACACGATAAAAACTTTGATTACATTAGGTCCAGTTAAATTAGATAGAAAAGAAAAATAAATCATACAGAAACTAACGTGTTCTTAACACGTGCTTAAAAATGTGCTTAACTGCAATAAGAATCGAACCTACGACGCTGAACTATAGTTCGCTGCTGTCTTGAAAACACTAGTTTGGCTTGACCGACAGTCAATATATAATACCCATTTCTCCGGTTTTCTCTGTCTTTGACTGTATGTATTGAAATTCAGTATATAATACCCATTCCCTCGGCTTTCTCCGTCCTTGACCGTGTGGCTGGAGGTCGTAGATTCAGTTCCTACTGCGGTTAAGTACATTTTTCGCTTTTCCCAGTACGGTTTCGCTCACACGGAGAACAACTTACTCCTTACATGATATTACTATATACCAAAAACATCCACCACAGAAGTAAATTAGTTGTTATTACTGGCGAATGGTTAGTGTCTGTAGTACGGTCCTTAAGGTGGCTCAATACTCTCTTCAGTAGAAATTATTCCTTATCTGCATAAATTGTTTTAGAGTGAAATTAAGAGAGTCATTTTGGTTCACTGCGTAGTTCTGATGATGATCTTGGTAATTGGAAAGTATTATTACCTCAACGAGTATCAGAGTGAAAAAATCGTGTTTTCAATAAACTTAAATAACCTGATTTGCATTTCGTTTACATATTAAATAGGGTTACTTTGAAGACGACTTTTAGATATAGTAACGCTAAAAACAGAGAAGTTATTTAATAACCAAAATTACCGCCATGGCTATGGAGTGAACTAGAATGAGGCTCATGCCTACACTGTAAACCAAATTATGTAAGAAAGATGTTATTTTTGCTGAATTTGAGTATTGGGCCACCTTAAGAACTTACGCACTCCTAAGCCTTGTAGGAATATGAATCCCAGACTCTAACCTTTTGTTCACAAAATTTTATCCGCGATAATTACTTAGCTCACACCAACTTTACTGCAAACTGAGGGTTAACATTTGTCTTTCGAAGGTATACCAAGTTACCATGACGACTTAAGACAGTACAAAAAACTAAACGAAGACACGTCGACAACGTCCGACACACGTACGTACAGACAACGAAGAGAAGCGAACAAAAATTCTGGGAATGATGAAAAGACAAAACAAAACGACAAGATAACACGACAGAGTTTAACAGAGCATCTTTTTACGACAAACGACGACGACACGAACATGACGTACGTTGACGAAGATGCTGTGGAAAATACCATTTTAGAGTCAGTAAATGATCAAACGAAGATCCAGGATAATGGGTTGAGAAATAAATTTGTTAGTAAAGAAGAAAATAATGAAATGGAAAATGGAAAACAACAAAACGATAACATGAATGAAGAGACTTTCATTTTAAACAATATAAGACCTTTGTTAAAAAAGTATAAAAATAAACGTCAAAACAATAATCCTGAAAAAGACACCACAAACAAAATCCTTCACAAAAACATGAACATAAACAATTTAAAGGACGAGGATAACTTTAAAAAGAAGGAGAACAACAATCTTAATGTTCACAACTACTTTAGAAACAAACTAAGCAACAGGAACAACAACAGATTAGACAACAACAATATTAACACCTTCTACAAAAACACAAACAATGATAAAAGAAGGGGGAAAGTAGAAATGCTTGAACAACGCTTTTTAAAAATTAAAGCAAAATCTTTCAACAAAGCAATACAAACCAAAACTCGACCATTACGAATGTTTCACACAAGAGCAATAACTTCTTCACCAATACAACAAATTAGCAAAGAACGACAACTCTCACAAAGTATTATTTTTAAACAACCTAAAGACGGTCTTCATCACACTAGCTTTATTCACAAAGATAGTACTCTGGATATTGTCACTCCATTAAACTCAAGCGACAGCAATAAACACACGGTGAGTAAGCCAAGGCTTATTACATCAAAAGCTGAAGCAATTGGCGAGATTGTTCGAACGCTAGGAAAAAAGTATCATATTGTGAAGGACGCCAACGGTTTATATCTTATCACTGGAAGGCATGTCAAAGTAATCCATCGCGCGGATGATAGATTAAACTTCCAGCCTGATGACAAAGGGCTAGTAAAAGAAACTGGAGGTACAGTTCACAACAATACGGCAAATGTTTCACTTGTGCTTAAAATACGGACAAAAAAACCAAAGGAATCATACGAAAAATTTACACAAACATTATTTCATGATATTAAAAGGAAAGCTGGTCTACCGCTCTCAACATACAACCTGAAAGACCTCAAGAGAAAGTTACATGAAAACGATAAAATAAATATGACACATTTGAAAGAAAGGAGAAAAAGTAAGAGCAAACAGACCTTATCTCAAGAACGAAATAATGTTATGAAATATTTTGATAAGGAAACTGAGAAAAACGACAGTAGTAAAACTGGAAAGATTTTAAAGAAAATTAATGATGATTTAAAAGAACACCAAAGGGATAAAAAATATCAAACGTTAAAAAAAAACAAGAGCAGAATAAAAGTGGAAAAGGTTGTCATAGACAGAACACTTGATTTTCAGGCAAAAAAGAATAAAAATGATACTGTGAAAAGAAAACAAAGCATAAATACCACGCTTGATAAAGTTCAACGTGATTTCCAAGATAATGAATCTGTTCTTCAAGGATTTGACGAGAAAAGTAGGGAGGACCAAATGTCAACATGGAGGAATCGAAACAATGACGTTTTTCAATTATCACATGACAACTTAGAACGTTCACGTGACTTCAAAGAAAATGCTAAGTCGGGGGAGGTTCGCATCGAGGTCGTTGACGAAGAGAAAGTTTTGGATCCATTTAAGACGAATGCTAGTTTAGATCAAGTCGAGCAAAATGGTGAACATGTTGAAATAATTGATGAAGAAAAGGCAAACACAGAACAACCATCACTTAAAGAAATAAGTCAAGCATTGTACAAACAGTTCGATAATAAACATACTAAAAGCACCCCAGCACCAACTATCACTTCAGCAATGGATGAATGGATGATAGCAAAGACAAAAAATCTGGGCAACAGTCCTACAGGTGAAGCTGGATCACCAGGGATCAGTGGGTCGGTAAGGAGTACTACGGAGGCACCAGGTACTTTTATCCCTAAAGAAGGCGTTAATTCCATAGGAACAACATCCCCGGCAAACATCACGCCAAAGACAACTATGGCAATACCGGGAATACTTGGTGCAACAGGAACACCTGGAACAGCTGGATCACTTGGTGGAATAGGATCAGAAGGAACAAGTGGAGCACTAAATACAATAGGGGTACCGGGAACAACTGGACCTATTAGTAAGACCGGGTCATCAGGAAATACAGGGTCACTTGGTACAACAGAATCATCTGGATCACTTGGTACAACAGAGTCACTTGATAGGACGGGATCACCGGGTACCACTGGGTCACGAGGTACAACAGAATCACTGGGGGAAACAAATACACTTGGTAAAACAGAATCATCAGAAAGTACAGGGTCATATGGAACAACAGGATCGTCTGGAACAGTTGGGTCACTTAGTACAACGCAGTCACCGGAAAATAGTGGATTACGTGGTACAACAGGATCACCGGGAAAAACAGATACACTTGGGAGAACAGAGTCATCAGGAAGTACAGAATCACCTGGTACAGGAGGGTCACAGAACAACACTGGATCATTTAGTACAACAGGATCACTTGGAACTACAGGACACTTTGGCACCACGATATCACCAGGAACAACAGGATCAATTATTACGTCACCAGTGTCAACAAATGTCACAAAGGAAACAAATAATGCAATGAACCCAGTCGTTGAACAGAACTCTCAAGTAAGCAATTCACTTAGTAATCTATCGTCCTTAGAGAGCATTGGAAAAAATGGCGGCATAGCGCCTCCAGTTACAAGCGTAGATAGAAACAAATCATTAAATAAAATTGGGTCAGCAACTGGTACGTTGGTCAATTCTAACCATGTTACTACGCCACAACAAGCTGACCTAAGCCAAAATGCAGCAGGACCGCTACTCACAGACAACATCCAGAATAACGTGGGGTTAAGCCAAAACACAAATGCAGTCCCGGGGGATCTGGGATCACAGGAAAACACAAGGATACCTGGATATAGTCAGGATAACAACGAACCTATGATACCGAAGCACATCTTAGATGATATTCTCGCTAGTTTTGTCAGAGATTTTAAGAAAAAGGCGCTGAAGAAATTGGTAGATGACCAAAAACAAGAACAATTTCGCGGTAACTTAGCTCAAGCAATATCGGAAAATAATGGAAATGATAACAAAATAAATGAAGACACTTTGAAAGAACTGGAGGGAAAAAATAAACAGATGACACAAAATGTTAACAATAAACAAAGTACAAGTGATCCTAATTTTGATCATTTCTTAGAATATTTTGTTGACATCCTTCACAAACGTTTCAAAAGGTTAAAAAGAAAAAAGACGCTGAAGGCTCAGCGCAAAGCAAGACTGAGAAACGAGAAAGCACTGCTAAATGCTAAAGAGGAATTACTTTGGAAACAGCAACAAAAGCTCGAGCAAGAATTAGCTATGGAGGAAAACATGCTACAAGAAAAGACATCAACAAATGACATGTTAAATGAAAAGGCTTCAGCAGATAGTGTTATTAACCCAGAGGAAGACAGCATTGATAATAAACTACAGAACACATTAAAAGAAAAAATAGACCAGCTTGACCAAGAAAAACAACGCCTTATGGAGAAACTAAAAACGACAACTTCTGACCTAACATCATTTGAAAACGACAACGACGTTACCAAGGTGACAAAAAACAATCGTGAGCTACCAGCGGCAGATATCTACGAAGAACGGAGGACTGGTACGGCTCCATACATGGGTTCGAAAATTTCCTTCGAAGCTGTCAAAGACGAATCACCAGATCAACAACGAACTGATCAGTTATTGGGTGACCCTAAGCAAGCATCAAGCAGCGAAACGTTTCCGACTCCAAACGAGCATACGGTAATGGAGAACAAGGGCCTACCAACTGACCAACGATATCATACGACGGCCGACGAAAGTTTACCGTCGGTGGCCGAGAAGCAAATATCGAGTGATGAGCATGCATCAACCGCTGGACAAGAGTTATACCTTAATCAAGTTCGCTCAAAAGAAGCCGACGAGCATTCGTCGAGGTATAAACCAACCGAGCAGAGTGTACAAACACAAGTTCCTGGAAATGAGCAAATATTCTTGAGGCCAGGGCGCATTTATGATAACACAAAGGCAATAAACACACTGGCATTTGGCTCACTTGATAACTCTAATCAACATTCAAGTGCAAATGAGGGTAACACAAGATACAAGGAGCAACAAAGGTCACGCAGTAACACGCCACCTTTTAGTCAACCTCCTGAACCCCCTCGTTATCTCCCTCCACCCTTTATTAACAAGGAAGCAAATTTTGTGTCAAATACAGCAGACATGTTTGAAAATCCTAAACCTTACCAAGAAATATCGCAGGGTACAAGTCTCGGAGGTATAAACACTCGGAGTGGGACCGAGAGTATTCCCGGGTATGAAGTGAAACCTGAACAAATAAACACATTCACTGGCCAAAGCCCAAAGCCAACAGCAAATGTGTTCCCAGGGACATACAATTACGGAGGGTACACAGCGGAAAACCATGGGAGCGAACAGGGATCACAGTGGCATAAAGAAGATGCTCAGTTGATCAAAGAAATGCCAGAGTACACAGCAGAGGACAACACAATAGAAACCAATGGACAGACAAGACAATATGCTGCGCTTACACCAAATACACAAAGCGAAACGCAACAACCAAATACTGCCGGCTCAGATGAGGAAGAAGATGAAGATGACAGTGAGAAATTTCAAAAAAGCTCAGATAAGAGTTTTGATGTCGTTGATGATGGCGATACACCTAGCATTACTAGAAACACTGACGATCCCGAACAAGGAGTAGACAACACATTTATTAACGGAGATGAATATCATTTACAAAAAAAACACAAAATTCATAAAGAACGGGAAACTGAGTAAAGCAATTTAAAAACATTTCTAAGGATTTCTTAAGGAAACAACTCAATAAATTAAAGAACTGAAAAATTTTACAAAAATATAGGTAAATTACCTATCATAACATGGCAAGTGTCAAAGTCCAGTTTTCCTGTTTGCTGATTGGACAAAACTGTATCACGTGGCGGTCCATAAAATCATGTTGACTGACGCTCAACACTTAAACAATTATTGACTGGTAATTTCAGTTCTTTGAGACTTTCAGTATGTCTGCTGGTCGACTTGGAAGTCGTTCTAACTTGAGTTATTAAGACTTAGATACTTTTCTAACGTGAACTGTTTCAAGTATTAAAAAATATCGATATTTGACAAAATATTTGGCTATTTTATTTTTAGTAGTGAATCTAGACGTAGGTCACAAGAAATCACACAGAAGTAGCTTAAAAATACTTCCATTGATAGGATTAATATTAAAAAATGTTCTTTAAAAACAGTAAATTTCCAAAAAGATTGTTTTTAAGATAATTTCGATTGATAATTTCCATCAGAGATGAGTAATTTATTCTGACCTAATTCGAGATCAACTCATAGATCCACTACAGGTGTATTTTCCCTGGTTCGTACGCTAGGCGGTCCTTTTTCTACTCAGTTACGTGAGCAGTTCGTATGGGCTTGTAGATTACGTCATTTACTTTTCATAGATTTGTAAAAGTGAGTCGGTTACGCCCGAGAAAAATATATCACTACTGGGTTTGAAAATATATTTACCTTAAGAGAAAGGAAAATATATAGGGATCTTTAAACCAGTTAATAATGATGATAATAATAATAATAATAATAATAATAATAATAATAATATATTATCATTATTATTTTATTTTATATAATAAACTATTTGTAATATAACATTTTATGTTTGAAGTGTAAATAAATATAGAATATTAGAACTTACCCATGACACACGAACAAAAACCAATCATCCAGTTTAAACAGTCTGAAATGAAATCATTTTATATTTTAATAAATACTTGGCCCACAAGGCGTTCTTCGTTAATCTTATCCAAAAACAACAGCCAATTAACTGAATTAAAGTTAGACTGGATTGGACTGGACTTATACTGAACAACTTCATCAGTTTTACCTTAACTATTTCTCTAGATATTACTAAACTGACTCTATTTATACTCAATAACTCTATCAGTTTTACCTCAACCATTTTCCAGTAAGGACCACTTTCTAATGGTCAAAGTTACGCAGTAATTGAACACTGTACCACCAACACCTCAACACTATACCACCAATACCTCAACACTATACCACCAATACCTCAACACTATACCACCAATACCTCAACACTGTACCACCAACACTATACCACCAACACCTCACCACTATACCACCAACACCCCAACAATGTACCACCAATACCTCAACACTGTACCACCAACACCTCAACACTATACCACCAACACCTCAACACTATACCACCAACACCTCAACACTATACCACCAACACTATACCACCAACACCTCACCACTATACCACCAACACCCCAACACTGTACCACCAACACCTCAACACTATACCACCAACACCTCAACACTATACCACCAACACCTCAACACTATACCACCAATACCTCAACACTGTACCACCAACACCTCACTACTGTACCACCAATATCTCATAACAGTACCACCAACACCCAAACACTGTACCACCAACACTTCAACACTGTACCACTAATACCTCAACACTTTCGCACCAACACCCAAACACTCTACCACCAACACCCCAACAGTGTACCACCAACACCTCAACACTGTACCACCAATACCTACCACTGTCCAAACACCGTTAGAGATTGTTTTGAATTTCCGCTTCGATTCTGAAGCGTGAATACCCAACTAACAAGCACAGAGTCAACGCGGTATACAAACCTACTCTTCCCACTCCCTCAAACGTAATTGCAATACTGATTTGACGTAGCACCACAGTATATATCACGTGTGTATGTTTAGGGTGTCACGTGACTCATGGTGGAAACGCCGGTGGAGCATGCTGTCATTTCCCTTTCGTCTACAGAGATTCTGTGTACGACGGCTGTACAAAGTCTGGTCAGCATAACAACAAAATATGGTGCGCTACTACGATTGATTATGACAGAGATAAACAATGGGGCTATTGTCAAGGTAAGTGTTGTCACAACAACACTCTCATCTCTCAGGTTGTATTTGTCCCAAAACCCCTGCCGTTAACAAGTAATATTAGAGAGTTATTACTATAGACCTTATAGTTCTAAATTTCTCTACTAAAATGCTTCTTCTATTGTAATGTTTATTTAAGATTGTATTAACACTAATGGAGGTAATGGCGCAGGATCCTGTTGTCAACTTCCGTTTGTCTTCAAAGGGAAATTACGTCACCATTGTGTGGTTGGCAACAGTTCACGGCCATGGTGTGCGGTAACTAGCGATTATGATAAAGATGGCGCCTGGGGATATTGTTCTGGTACGATAAAACTTAACATCACAAAAATTACGTCACATCCTACTTCGTCAAATAAAATTGCGTCACACTGAGTTCTTATATATTACATCACATTACGCAAATCTTATAACGTCACGTCACATTACATCACACCGGACTCCACCGCACCATACCACAGCATTGCACCACACCATCGCATCACACCACACCACACCATCGCATTGCACCACACCACACCACACCATCGCATCACACCACACCACATCACACCATCGCATCACACCACACTATATCACACGATGAGGTAGTATTACAACACACCATATCCTAATAGTACGACATCATCAACTCCACAATACACTCTGCAACCTAACTCAAATTTTTAAAACGTTCTCTCATGTTTTATAATCATGCTTTCCTAGGTGAAAATATCCAAGTCCCGTTATTAAAATTCGCCGTACTGCCCCAAGAAAAAGTAACGAAATCACTTCTAGAAACCACGGTCGCACCACAAAAAGCACCTAGCGTAGAGTACTGTCCAGCGACATGTGAAAATCGCTGTACTACAGCTTGTCCACAAATATGTTGTTCTTTAAAAGAGAAACCTGCGCTAGAATCGTCTCCAGTATGTCCGGATATTTGCAAACGAAGCTGTATAGGCGACTGTCCAGTAAAATGCTGTCCAGACATCAGCAACTTGTTGGCGCATCAACACGGTTTTTCAGAGGCCAAAAATTATGACAATGCAATAGAAGACACCTCTTACTTGGTACAGCCTAGTAATTCACCTCTACCCTTACCTTTACCCTCTACAGCTCCACCCGCTCCTCCTTCTCTTCCACCACCACCACCACCACCGCCACCACCACCACCACCACCACCACCACCACCACCACCACCACCGCCACCACC
>JAOBAZ010180098.1:0-10437 GCA_026546875.1 Pteroeides caledonicum | reverse complement strand
CTGAAGCACAGAAGTATTATTCTATAAATATAAATATAATTGTAGAGTATTGTAAGGTACTGTATTTTGCTGTATCTAATACAGAAGATTATACCATAGTTAAATCCCATTTCGTCCATACATAGTTCATATACAAATTGTGTGGAGGGGGGCCGATTTCACTGTGACAGCGGAAGTAAATTTTTAATGTGATCACGCCCTCAAAATGCCCAATATTTAACAGTCAATAATTCCTTAAGTATTATAGCTATCGACCTGACATTTTGCACAGAGACTACTCTCATACAAACTGGTGAAAAATCAGCAAAATCCCAAGAGGTGAGTTACAATCCTCTGATGAATTGACATGGAATGACCCCGATGCTTGTTAATGCAACACATCGTATGTTGTCGTTAAAAACCTCTTATGTCTCACAACACAAAAACTTCCCATGGACATTTCAAGTTCTCTTCATACGACATTCCAAACAGTGAAAAAAACTTGTACTCCCAATTTTCTCTTTTCCACCACTTACATGCAGCGGCAAAAAAAGCCTTGAAACCTTTTTGGCGTATCAGTAATACATGTATGGCAAAAGCAGCTCTGGAAATTCTTTCTGGCAACAAAACAGTTTTAGTCACGTTCAACCCGTTTCTAAAATGGTGAAGTCACATACTATAAAAAATCGCTGATTCAACTAATAAAATAAGAACGCAGAATTTGGAAGAAAATGTAACGAGTTCTCTACACAATCACGGCGAAAGTTTGAGATCATAAACTTTCCATTGGTATTGATGTGATATAAGTTGTTTTCTTGAAGTTACTGCACAACAATGCCCCAGTGTCCTTACTTCGAAAGCTTGACTGTTTTGGCGCCATATTCTCATTAATGGGTAACTAAAATGTTCAAATTCCCCATTCCCTGTCAAATCTCCAACCTGGACGACGTTTAAAGGGATCATAGGAATCTCCAGCGAACCACTTTAAGTGGGTGACCGTCATACAAACGGAACCAATAGTGGCCGACATTTTTCAGTGTTTTCTAATTTTCTCAACATTCTATCGGCATTTTCTGGTTTTCCTGACGTTCTATCGGTATTTTCTAGTCTTAAGGTAGCTCCATACAGTTTTGGTAAATTTGTCAACTTTTAGTTCCAATTGCCAAACGGTGCACCAAAACTTTAAAACAGCAAGCTAAAAGTGCAGTTAACAAATCCCTAAACGTGCTAACAATAAGAAATTACTGTACAGTAAACATTACAAGCTGTTACTATTACATTTTAAGTGCAATTATCTCGGAAACGAGTGTCGTGACCCCTCAATTTTTTTCCAGAAATTGTTTTCCTAGCTACGCAGTAATAAGTAGGGCAGTTTTACAAAATTTCTGTAATGCCAATTTTTTTAAACTCCCAAAACATGGTTTTACGCAATAAAAAATTTGGCATTACAAAACTTTTTTAAAATTGCCCTGCATATTACTAGCTAGGTACGAAAACGATTGCTGAAAAAAAATTAGGGGTCACCACGCTCGTTCGTGAGACCACCACAGTTTAAGTGTATAATTATCGGCCATCTTGACACGTCAATGTTACCATATCAACAGCTTGTAAAGTTTATTAATCAATAATTTCTTATTGTCACCACGCCTCATAATATGTTACCTGAACTTTTAGCTTTCCGTTTTAAAGTTTCGGAATTTGCAATTCAAACTAAAAATTGACAATTTTGGCAAAACTGTATCTAGCCCAGCCACCGTAAATCTCTAATCTTCTAGTCCAGTTTTTTCTAGTCGGTATTTTTTTGGTTTTTCCGTACCGTATATGTCGCTGGGCACCCTGGCGCCCCCAGGCCACCACACTACTGAAAGTAAAGGGATGCGAAGTATTTAGTCCAGTGTGACGCTTAGCCGAAGTGTCTTAAAACACTTTATTCATTTTTAGTTCAGATTGTCCGCCCGACAAAAAGTTTTTACGAAATATGTTGTCGAATATTTCAACAAACAATTCATTATACGGCGAAAAAATCACAAGTTCTACATTTTATTGTTTATTTCAGTACAGTACAGAAATAAATAAATAGTATTTTGTAGTATTATGTATATTTTCATCAAAATGCAAACACCGTGTACGACAACACTGATGAGAGTTCTGATAATCAAGTAAAGTTTATAACCAAGTAACGTATAACGAACAACATTGCAGGTTTTAATTATGCTATCTACAATTACGCTCTATGTTATTACTGCATAATATATATTTATAATTCATATCGGTTGTTTCTTCACAGTCACCACTTTCATTCAAAAGAAAAGCTAGCATCGTTTGTCTAAATAAATAGATAACCAATAAACAGAAAAAATTCATTAGGACAACTTAATAATACAATCCTGGAAAAACCCACGTGGACACATTACGCTACAAGATCAGTGCTTCCACAAAAAATTTGCCTAAGTCTATTACGGTTGGGGAGGGTGTCGTCAAATAAAACAAACAAAGAACTTTTCCAAAAAAGGACGGTAATATTTTACTCCTCCCCTCATAGGGGCAAGCTATTGGAAGGAAATTTCCTTCCATAGTGGAAACCCTGTACAAGATACCTAAAGCGCCCATATTTATTCCTTGGTTTAAGACCCCGGCACAATGTGATCTCCATATGCCTTTCCCAACAAAAACTAGTCGAAGTAACAACATTGACCGGGGGAGTGGGGGATACAGTCATTCCAAAGGGAACAGCAAAGGCAAAACAATTAGCGCCTGCGCTCTCCACATTCATTTTCGCCAGAATTGTATCAGGCTACTGTAACTCCTCCGTAGTTTCGTTCGCATGAAAGGAAGTCGCTACATGTAATGGTTATTAAAGTGCTCATGAAGAGTGCTTTTACATTGAAACTCAACCTCAGTTGGCATGCTGCTCAGAAGGATGTCGTGTTTGTATTAGGCAGACACAAAATTAACTTAGTTTGGCAATTATCCCGTTAGAAAAGTGCAAAATACATGTAACTCGATGTATGACGTCACACCAGAACCTAATAAATAATATGAGCTTTAATCCCAGCTGCTTAACTATACAACACATTTTTTTGTAACCCATGTCTTTATTATCGGTGAATAACCTGTAAATAGTTTAGCTAAAAAACATTCCAAAAAAATCCACATTCCAAAATAATTCTTCATAATGGACGTACATGTCAACAATCCACAGGTTATTTACAAATGGATAATAAAATGAATAATGGATTGTTTGATGTTGATAAAAGCTATATACAGTAAACCAACATTGTTTGCAAAAATGGATTATATAGCTAAATAATGTAAAATACAGACAATCTTCCATAATAATATAAAATGTTTTAAATTTGGCGCCCCATAACCTTTACTTATATTATGTATAAGAGTTACAAGAGTACCATGTACAAGAGTAGTATGATCTGAAAACAACTTTATATAACGGCCCGAAAGCTCAGGGCTTTCGGGCCGTAATATTCGGGCCATCAACACAGATGAACAGTACGTTACAACATTATGCATACATTATATACATTTAAATTAAAACGCGTGCATCATAACGCACGCGCACTCGATAATTATACTGTCACCACGCCAAGTTTTAAAGAACGTAAAATGTTTATAATTCAATAAAACTCATTACCAATGTTCGTTTATTTAATGCAAGTTCGCGGTCCTTCCTCTTCGCATGGCTTTTTGGGGTGATCGAGCATCCTTTTGGGGTGATCGAGCAATAAGAGTGCTTCAAATTCCTATTGCTCAATCTTACGGGTGAATGGATTACTCCCATTAGTTGTTTGTGTAAAAAGTAAATATCCACACAATACATCCTTTCGATAATTACGTCATGAATGGTTGTAGACTCCCAGGCAAAATGACGTAGTTATTGAAAGGGTACATCAAAAAGGGCCCCAAATTTGCATGAACCTGAACACTAACATAGATGACGAGTCCCACTGAATTTTGATTAAGCTTTTAAACCAACTATGACGACATTTACGATCCACGTAAGTTTTGTTTTTGGATCGGGGTGTTTTGACTAGTTTACATTTACTACGGGGAAATTTTGATGTGGGCCATTTTGACAAGTACAGTATACTGTATGTGCCATTTTATTTTGTGTATATCTATAACAATTAAAAATTAATGTATTACCTGGATAATTCCAACAATTACTCCAAATAGTCCAATAGCACTTCCAAAGATTTCAACAATAAGAATTTTTACAAAAAGTGCTCCGTTTTGTGCATCAGCTAAAGCAGCACCACTTCCTATTATTCCAACACAAACTCCACAAGCTAAATTTGAAAACCCAACGGTAAGACCAGCTCCAAACACCTTGTAAGCTAGAAAATAACACAAAATATAACAGTGTATTCTTTAGGTATCTGCCTACCCGTTTAAGGTTTTAAAATTTTTCAAAACAAGATGGGTGCTTACATCTAAATTCACGTTGTACTGCTAAGGATAAAGACTAAACGACATCCAACATTTTTTAAAATATTTTTAAATCGCCTTCATTTACGGCTGCATAGTATATCTAAAACTATAGTAGATCGCCCCGCAAATACTTTTCTACGCCCAGCTTACAAAGTTAATCACGTTTTGTCGTGTTGGTTGCCACGAACTGTCATTTCCGTTTAACGAACGCTTAAACATCACTTATTAAAAACAGGGGGATTTATACTAACTTCGACATTGGCGCTTAAAGAATACGGTAGTGGGTTACTGATCAGTACTTCTTGCTAGTCTTGCTTTATTAGGCATGACTTTGCCAATCAACGTGCAAGAAAAATGTTACTTTAGTTAGTGTTCCATTCAGTCCACTACTTCTGTCTAAACCATATTTCTCAGCATACAAACAACAGGCGTAAATAACTCATGTGTTTAATATGCATAAACAACTCAGATTAATACAGTGAAGTGGCATTTCTTTTTAAACAGCAAGACCAACTGGTGAATTTCAGGGTACTATGATTCTCCATTATAAATCCTCCATCGTTGTTACACAATGAGTTATCACGAACAAGCTGAAGTTGTATACTGAAAAAGGCAAGATTATATTAAACCATCAATGTTGGGCGATACCTTAGTTTTTAGCACAAACATCCAGCTGTAGGTACATGTACACCCACCGGAATTATGCGTTTTGTCGTAAATTTAGCGTATATGTTTGGCCAAACCTCTTAAAATTGCAACTAACACATAAATTAAATGTCATACTAATCTTAACACCATACTTAACTTCTGGTAGCATTACATGAATTCAGAAAATGAAATAAAATTAATTAATTCAATACATCCAAATAAACTTATTGAATACAATACATGTATTTTAAAACATTTACTGTATTGTCGGTATTTAATTGACTAATTAAAGTATTTAGTTAGCAGTTTCAAATTCACAGCCAACATTACATTGTATCTATAGGAAATTACACAGTTCAAGGAGAATTAATGAAAAAATTGCATGCATGTTTGAAGAATTAATTCATAACAGCACGAGTGCGATTATGGTTTAATTCAGCAAAAACAGGCGTGATTTTTCATTAATTGTCTAAGAACAAGACTGTGATTTCCTATTAATATCACAACTGTCAATTTTACAAGATGTTATGATATTATAAAAACATTTATTTGAATTATTATTGTTGACGTGATGGCATTTACAACTACTGTAAGCTCCCAAAAACATTAATCGGCGCAGTGTGCCGATTAAGGAAAAATCATTGTGCTTTTAAAGGGGGGATAAGTCGTTTCTGAGCATGCGCGGTAATTGTTTACAACTTTTGTTTTGATGCACATTATTACACCGACATGAAGTATTCCGCATGTTATTGTTGAAAGCAAAGCATTTAAGTTCTTGTTTTCTTTAAATTGTCTCCATTGGTCGAATGCATCGAGCAAATACACATTTGAGGCATATGTGCCACATATGCCTTTCTTTTCTCCTTGCTTATACTCGCACTTGATGAACCAACATTCGACGGACAAGACGATGTCGAAGGATCCACCAAATTTCAATGTTGTTTTAGCTTTGGCGTGCATCAAGCATGGACTGGAACAAGTGATACTGACTTCAGTATCACTTGGAAGGAGGAAGTCAGTATCACTTGTTCATGTACCAGTACAATGTTCATGTACCAGTAGTGTAATCCTACATGTAGAGAACATGTACAGTTTATAAAAAAATCTTTACCACCACAGTGTAATAACTTTATGATTACCTGCACCATAAATGCTTCTTCTTTGGTCATATGTCAACTTTGAAATATCACCATCCTTGAAAAGAACAACATGTCTTAAAAGACTTTTGTTATTTGAATATTTACTGTACTGGTACAGTATATATAGTTCAGAGTATAAAATGCATACACATGTAAACCACTCGTAACAAATTGAGATCCCCTGACAATGAATAGTGCAAGATTTTCAACCACTTATACCTGTACTGTAACAAGTCATTAATGAAATGCACACAGTAGTAAAACCCTGTACAAAGCTAACATACTCTGGCTGCCAGAATGATCAGCATTGATAAGATTGTGCCTATCATAAAGTACATCTAGGTAACCTGTTTTTTGTGTGAATAAATTCTTTCTCAAACAAAAATTGTTTCAGTTCATCAATAAACTACAAACATACTGTACTGTACTGTACTGTACTGCACTGCACTGCACTGCACTGCACTGCACTGCACTCTACAAAGCTCAAGAATTTTAGGATTAGAATTTTTAAATTTCATTGTTTAAATTTCAAAAGTACTGTATATTACCTCTATTTTTTGAATTAAAACAATTGCCATGATGATTCCATAAATTGCTACTGCCTCACAAAATATAATACTGACAAGATTCCTAGTTTTAATCCTGGGTGCTTTAACACCACCTCCTAAAATACTTGCACCTGTGCTGAATATGCCCCTAAAAATAAATGTTTAAAAGACCAATGTAACCTTATACCAGTATATACCATGTAAGCAGTTTTGAAAGTTTTGAGGAATGACTTTGCCTCATGGCTTGTTAAAAAAACACTCATAAAAAAAAAATGAAAACTCCTGCAATACCAGTATCTGAAGATATACATGTACATGTACTATTATAGGAGTCACTAAAATAAATACAATAACTGGTCAATATTTCAGTTGTCCTACAAGTCTCAATCAGTTACTAACTTGAAAATTTACTTACATCTTGTAAAAAACATTTAATATTTGAGAGGTTATGCCACATACATGTAGTACCCATTAAAATTTTATGACTGTAGACAGTTTAAAATTAAAAAAGCCGCTAAATGGCAAAACTACCAAGCAAAGAATGTGGTCCCAGGGTTTCTAGGAAGTCTCCCATTAAGGGGGCAAGACACCAAATGTCGAGTTACATGGTTATGACACAAATTTTATGTCACAACCAGGCATGTAACTCAACATTTTAAGGTGTCTTGCCCCCTTAACAAGTTAGATCATTTGGTGTTTGGTGTCAGTACCAAACAGGAACACTGACAGGTAAAAAGTGATCAACAAAAATAGTACTGTACCATGCTGCACCAACAACAGATAAGGCAACAGCCAATCCACAACCAACACCAGCCCACATGAAAGGTGACGTTGATGAAAGAACCCTGAAGAAAACAATAAAATTATGTCAAAGTACAAATTTGTAGTTTGCACTTTGGCTTTCTTTCAACTTTTGATAATTAAATGGATACTCCACTCAAAATAAAATGTTTATTTGCTTTATATGAAAGGCCTTATTATGTTTTGTTGTCATGTTTTGTTGATAAAGTGTGATGAAGGAAATATCAACCATTAAAACCAAACTTTTTAACACAACTTCTTTGATTTTCAATACAACTTTTTATTGTGAACACAACTTTTTGTTTTCAGCACAACTTTTTTTTATCCAACTGCAATCCACCCATATCATGGATCGCGGGCTGGACTAAAATGATATTTTCTTATCTCAATTCTCATACTTTTTTGTTCTCAAAATGCGGATCAGTCGTCTGGACTGAACCAAAAAGTAAAAACTACATTGTTGAAAGTAGCCGAACAGATATCAAGTATTAACACAACAAGTACCTTGACTAATTTAGCTGTGCATAGTAAATACAAACATTGGATTGCATTCGAAGTTCCATTGAGTATCCGTATGATTGGCAATACATTGAATTTGAATGTATCTAGAATCATCACAAGCATGTATTCTTTTTATAGTTTTATTACCAGTAACTGGACCTTTGTTGGTTTTTATATAATACTAGTTAAAGTATGGGCGGTCGACCCTTATGGGCATCAAGTGCCCAAAAATGACTGCTGCTGTTTTAAAGTGCTTATAAAATGAATAAATAATGAAAGCTAACAAAAGTATTTAAATAGGTACCTGATACAGGCCTTGCTCTAAGAGAAAAGCACGCAAGCAGTTAATCGCACGCACAATATGAGCTGCGCGCGCGACAATGAAAATCACTTAAATCAATAAATTTCAGATTCAAGTCGTGAAAACCTGTGCGACTGACAACTCGACTTAATTATAGCAGTAATTCGATAGCTGTTGATTTCACACCATTCTTCACGTCGCATTACGCAAATAATAACCCAGATTGGCGACTTCACACCACTGTGTTGCCCATTTCTGAAACCTTCAGTTTGCAATAGGTATTTATTTCATATACAGAGATCAGCCGTTAGGTTGTGAAGCTTTTTGATGTCGCTCTATTCTATCAAAAAAATGAATTTTGCATGTGCGATTACAGTAATCGCTCACTACTGCAAGACTGGGCGTGTGTGGGCATGCGCCCCTTAGAGCAGGGCCTGTTAATAGTATTTATAAAATATATGCCCCTAAAACAGACGATGGGCAGCTTGCCAGACAACTTTGACGGTATTTATTGTTTTATTGCGCCCGCAATCCATGATATGGATGGATTGTGATTGGATAAAAGTTGCATTGAAAACAAAAAGTTGTGTTGAAAACAAAAAATTGTGGTGAAAATTAAAGAAGTTGTGTTGAAAATCAATGTTAGTATGTTAAAGTGTAAATGGAACAACAATTATTGTTTTATCTGAAAGATCTCTTAAAATGGTTTGGCCATTTGTTTTACAATATTTTGTTTACTTTGTTTGTGTTGTTGATATCATTCAATTTGGTTACAACATGCATGATTTTCATATCAAACTTGTGCACAGAGTTGGCACTGCACAGAATGTTTAGCATACTAAAATGCACCATACTAGAATGACTTCCAGAAACATTATCTGTTTTACATACAAGCAGGAGGGATTATAGAATACCCGTCCACATTTGAGCTCTCATTTATACATATAAATACATGTAAGAACCAAATTAAGCCATATGAATATGTTAGTTTGGCTGAAATCCAAACTGGGTATTAAAGAAAGAGACAATCATATTAGACCAAATTTGAGTAAATTGACTATGTTTACAAAAGATTAATAGGTTAAGGTGTAAAAATGGACGGGTATTCTATAATCTAGCTAAAATACCAGCATAATAGGATAGTCATACTGGTTCTAAAAAAATTAGCTCAACTTTGAGTTGAGTTTTGCTTCACAATTTTTGTTCACACTTAAAAGATCTGTTAATGAGTGCTGTTTTTAATAGTTTATGCAAAAACAAATTACTTTTACTAAAACAAATTACCTTCACTATGAACATGATGTACATGACTATATACCTGTATCTACAACTACTTACGTAACCTATATAGTTTAATAGTACTGTAATAGCTTGTGTAGTATCATTATGTTAATAGGCAGTAGCTGTGGCTTACCATCCGATATCAAAACGTGCTCCTTGTCCAGTAAAAATGTAATACAGCCCTAAAAAAAATGTTTTTGTTTGTTGGAAGATAATGTAATTATTTATGTTAGAAAAGAGAAGATGTTTTTTCATAAATGTATTGTAATATTCTAGATACACTTGACTAGAGTAGAGGGCTTGAACAAGCAAATTAACTTACCAACACAAATTAAAATAAAATTGACAAGATAGGAAACATTCATATGATACGATGCAGTGCTACTGATTCCGTACGCCATATTTGCAATAAACAGTTGCCGAGAAATTCGATAAATTAATCGGTGACTTCCACTCAAAATGTTACAGCAAAATGTCCTCCATGTTTGACTTTCCACAAGAGGCACGTGATCACATCTTTGTCACGCGCACGGCGCGCTTACCTCGCGGGGCACCCTGATTAGCTCCTCGAATTTTTCACGATTTTAAATTCGTTGAAAAAAGATTGGTAAAAGTTTTTTTATACAACAATTATTCGCCGAAAGCGAAGTGAATATCGGTGTATTAATCACCGAGACGAAGTCGAGGCTTGTGGCCTCATGTGCTTTTCGGTACGCCATTTTCTTTTAAATTTGAAATTTCTTCTTCGCTCACGTCCACAAAGCGGCCGCCATTACGCAGTAGGTGATTATCG
>JAOBAZ010179987.1:0-10437 GCA_026546875.1 Pteroeides caledonicum | reverse complement strand
TTTTTGACAAAAGGCAAGATGGCGCTATTGTACCTTCAACTAAACAAAAAGAGTTTGTGTCGGCGTTTAATAGTGTCCACGAGTGCTAAACGCATAGACTTTTGCCCTAAGACCAACAGACTTTAAGATTTCATCATCATTTGTTTCATCCTTCATCATCTCAATAACTCTTTTATTTACTCTTTTCTTTATCCCAGCATGATCAGGTGGGTATTCAGTGGTGTCAAACCATTGCTGAATACCCCCTTCAATGTCTTTGTAAAAATCCTTTGTATCAATCTCGTACATGAGAGAATCGGTGTCGGTGAACAACAACTTTGCTTGGTTACCCCATTTTTTTTTCGCGTAGTTGTAACGAAACCCGTACATTAGCGTTTTGGTCACACCGAGGATCGCCTGCCCAACATAAATGGGTTTGTTTATTTTCACCTTTGTTCGCCCATGTACACGGCAACGAGGTTCTCGCTGAAAATGGTCGATCCCTTGTAATTTGGTTTGCTATTCAACTTGTCAGCTTCTTTCACTGACGTCACAAGGCGAATGTCACGCCTGTTTCGTACGTTTTCTATCGTCTTGCCAAATACGCTGTTGTTCATGAGCTTGCAAAACTCCTACTCAAACACATTTTGTGCCTGTGTACGAAGATCTGTATTTAACTTAATGTAGGGCGCAAGCCATTCACTCTCGTTGAACAAGACACCCCGATAAACGCGAGCCACTTTTAGACCGAGGCTTGTATACTTTTTCAAGGCTACATGATGAACCACATAGTTTTTATTTGCACCTAGCGTTGTGACTAGTTTCTTAACACCATCAATGTCGAGCCGCTCTGGCACTAACGGATAGTCGTTGTGCAAGTCGTGCAACTCTTGCTGGTAGTCCAAATCCACCTCTAATACGCATGGACTCCTACGCCAGTTTGTTTTAGCTCTGTCTTGTTCACCCATTTAAAGCCACCGGTTGGAAGAGGCTGTGACATTGCCCACCCGTACCAGTTATTCGCGTCCAAGTACTTTATAAATTGCGTTGGCTTTTATGGGTCGTAGGCGTCGTCTCCCATGTACTTGTTGCCTCTGCGTACCCTTTGGATATCATGCTAACACCACCACGAATACCTCGTTCGACCATTTAAACCATGTCAATGTCGCTTAGTAAATCTAACTCAACGCCGGTTAATCGAAGCATTGCGTCACACGCTAGGCTTGCAGCAGAGTAGTAAAATACAGGGTCGACCTTGTATTTGTTATGACAAACGTCGCGGAAATTTTCAAAGACGTCCGCCAACAATGTGTCTTTAGGTACAAGTCGTGGTAGCTCGCATAGTTTCCATATTAAACGTCTGCCACACTTTACACGCATGCTCATAATTCTCGTCAGAAATATATTTATCGCTAAGCATAGAATAGAAAGCCTCCTTAGGTGAGAGTTTCGTCTCATTAAACCCCTCAAATGAGTCCATATAGTCGTATGGATACTCACCCTTACGCGATAACAAGTCAAACTCCCCACCACTATGCAAGTTTTCCAATAATCTGAGTTAGTTGCTGTCCAAGTTGCCGTCACGAGCAGCAAGGCCTGATCGCACGAATCGAAACGAGTCGATGAAACAAAGGTGGCCTTTTATATCGTGGTATTTACCATCCTTCTCATAGCCGTCAACCACAACCGAAACGCTGAAGCTAATATACTCCTCCTCGGTCTTGGCGAGCACGTCCCTTTCCCACCTAGCACGTGCAGGCTTTTGAAAATCAGCTGCTCGTCGTACCCAGACAAATTATGGAAAATTACAGGGATGAAATTTGGTGCCCTGTAAAGTGATCATGATCAATGACCTTGTCATCGCTCAACTCTATTTCACAAATGTGACAGTGCATCGCATCGTTGTACACGAGACAGTCCTCGTCGGTCATTCGTAGACGTTTGTTAGACCTTACTTTTTTGTATAGGTCTTTGACGGTCTCCGCCAATGGCTTGATAAAATGGTCGCCAACATTCTCGCTCTCGTCTGTCGCAGTGTAGTAGTGTAGGGTTGGAGGGTACAGCTCATCGTGATAGCATTTTACGAGGGTGGCATATCCTGACGGTACGTGGTGCTGATACCTTGTGGTGTGACCACCTACCTCGACCGGGCCTATTTTCTTGACGGCGCACTCAAGGTCAGTGTAAACGACAAAGGGTACTTTCATACATTACTTGTAATTCTTGAACTTAAAGTGCTTATAAACCCAAAATGGGTTTTTGATGATTTGTATAGAACATAAAAAGTTAGTTAACAACTTCTAGTTTAGTTTTTGCGTCAAACTTTTACTTTCGGAGATATAACGGTTCAAAGTCAATATTTTTACAGGAAACTGGGTCGGAGGAACGTGTCATGTTTCATATACCATAAAAGTATATTACAATTCGATTAAACCAGATAAAAAATCGGCTATTTTTTCAAAAAAACCTGATATGTGTAGCTTTTTTCCGAGAGCATATAGCAATTCATCTGCCAGCTGGCTTCCTCAGATCCTGTCTCTGGCGTATTATTTTGGCGGCGCAACTTTTTTTACAAAATTGGCCAAATGTGCAAGTTTGAGCCGTTATATCTCCGAGAGTAAAAGTTTGACGCAAAAACTAATCTAGAAGTTGTTAACTAACTTTTTATGTTCTATCCGAATCACCAAAAACCAATTTTGGGTTTATAGGCACATTAAGAGTCGTCCCTTTTGGTGGGACTGTTGTTCTCACAGCGTCGTTGCTCATGCAATAGGCAAGGTGACGATTGAGGCGTTCCTTTGTCGAAAAATAGTTTAAACACCGCCAACAATACTCTTTTTCATGATGACGCCCACCTCGTCGTGCATAGAGGAGTCTAGAAATACTCCTAACACAGTGGTAATGACTTTCGTGCATCAATAGGTATATTGCTATTTGTTCCTCCCCAGGCAGACCAAGTCTAATAGTTCATATCTCGTTGTTGTCGTCAAGCCCAAACACATTCACAACGTACTTTGAGTTGTTTTGTTCAAACACCTCAATACTCCCAATCGACATTGGCTGTTCCTACCCAGACCAATCTAGTTTACTTGCATTCACCTTTAACTCTTTTCTAATCCTCCCTGGGTGCCTCTTTGGCTTGAAGACACTAATCGTGACCGCCCATTTAAACCACATTTTGTCATTGTTTTGTGGGCAAACGGTGGCATGACGCGCACTAATACGCTCGGAGAGCAATGCATGGCAGCCCGCTTTGGTCGGGTCAAACCTTGTCACACAAACGTCTAGCTGCACCACACGCTCAAACCGCTAACCAGAGCCATTTTTCTGGTGCGTATGCAACGACTCTAAGATCTTAGCGTTTGTTACCTTCAACACGTTATCGATGTTAGTGGAGCGGTCGATGATGTGAATAACTGATGAGAAATGTGGAAACGAATGCATCCGCGGCGAGCCTTTCGTAAACTCACATTTTAGCAAATTTATTGGCTTGGTTGGCTTTCTCTTCTCTCTTATTATTCTCTTGATAGCGGACCTTTTCAGATTGAGGACGGCGTCTCTGCCAACGCGTCGTACACCTTTAATGGTGTGAATCGAGTGGGAACCCTTTCTTCCGTCTCTAACGTCGACGTCATCCTCTGGTAAGTCTTTGTACACGGTTCTGTTGACTAGTCTCTTTATAGCGCCAATCGTATCGCTTGTGATTGTGATGATTGGTGGTGGTACGTAATGGACTAGCCAATTCGTGAGATCGTTTAATAGTCTTCTTAGCCTACCCACAGGAGTGGGCGTCATGACTGCAACCTCAATGCTAGGGTTTGGTGCGTCTAAGATATAGGTACTCATTGCTCCTTTATTGTAGTGATATGTTTTACAACCCTATCGTAATAACGACTTATCAATTTTTAATTACCATTACCATGATATGAGCCAAACATATGACGTCATAGTGGTAAGACCGGGAATACCCTATGGCTGCTGTCAGATGGGGATTACTCTATGGCTGCGGTAAAAGGGGAATTCCCTATTGCAGGGGAATACCATAATGGAGGGTTATACCCTATTGGAGGGGTATACCTTACGGTTGCGATTAGAAAAGGGGAATGCCCTATAGCTAATGACGTCATTGCTATTAATTACGCATGTGGCGAGTGACGTCACTGCGATGGAGAGAATTTATGCATACTTTGAGTTAATATATGATAGTTTATGCAGCTGTGACGGGATTGTGACGGTTTTTGAGATAATTTGTATAAAACAATAGAGAATAATATGCAAAATGCGTATGAATGTAATCTCTCTCACTACTAGTATCTATTAATATTCCGAGCGTTTTTATTATGTCAGCATGGTCTGGCATTCCGGATTCAACTATCTGGCTGTAATTAATACAAACATTGATAAAAATTGTCCGCTTACTGCTTTACTCCTTCCGGCCTCTTCCCGTTGACTTCTGTTTACAATATTAAATCATTATAAATTGCCGACGTTCCTTTAATTTACTGCTTCTTTTCGTTTTTGTTCTAATACTCAGTGTGTTTATATCACATTTTATGTTGACTTACTCTCTTCATATGTTAGTTTTCTTAATTTCTCAATGAAAAGGTTTCCGGTTCCGGTGTCACTTGTCACCTTGATTGGCGTTCCCTTGGCTATTGTCCGCTATCAGTTCGGCTGCCTTTCGACGTTTCGTTTGGCTTTAGACGTTGTTTTGTTGTACTAATTCCTCACGTTGGGAACATCTTTTTTCCACTCGTAATGCTTGGATTTTCCCATGTTTCTTCTTTCGACGTAGAATTCGTTTTTAGAAAGATAAGTTTTAAACTTTGTAAATTTTGTAAATATTTTATATAAGAGTTCCATACTTTTTTACTAACTCAACACTAAACATTCGTTACGGACAGTTTATTGCATGGTACGTTATTTGGACACGAAAATAACTCCAAACTATCTTTTTTTGAAGCGACGGGATGACTTTTACTTTGGTGAAGAGCGTTATTGTTGTTTTTCAAGCGTGTATCACCTTTTCGGTTTTTCCATGTAAGTATATTTTTATATCTCAGACATATCATGTTAGCAAGCAATAGACAATAGGGTTCAAAACTTTGTTGGCAAAAAACAGCGTTTTTAAAATGTGATCATCATATAACGCACATTTCATGGCAATTAGTCAAAGACAATTCAAAAGAAAACAATACTTTATGTTTCCATTCCAGAACGTGTTTTTCATAACTTAACGAAAAAAGGCGAACTTTTCAAATGGGATTGATTAAAATATATCCAAAGAGGAATCAGCATCTTAAAACTTATTTTACCATAGATGAGATAATATACGTGAAATGGAACTATCCCTAAACTCCATTAATTCGTATATCTTAGACGTTAATCACATCTACGTAGGCTTGTTTAACAAAATTTTATCGGCCAAAAAATGTTGCAGTTTCCCCAATTTCCAGGTACTTACGTAATTAAGTTTAACACCACCCTGAAGTAATTACGTGAATAAGTTTAACTCCATCTTCTGTCAATGGGCCTTTTTCCTTTTAATAAAAACCGCAGTGCATCACGGTAAAGTGGTATCACAATTCAACTTCTCAATAATTTATATTTCTTAACATTTAAGAGAAAATACCATCATATTCTAGTTAAATGGTTGATTATTAATTTTATGCAAAAAAACGAGGTGAATACGATAATTTTTCTTGATTAAATTTGGGATAGTAATACGAAGAAGCAAGTTATATTTGCAAAAAAATATTCGAAATGAAAAGGGATATTGGGTTGCGAGGCGAATGAAGCAGGCTTTGCCAAAATTCACGGTTTTCAGGGGTCGTAAACGTTAAAGACAAATGTTGTTTGTTTTTATGTGAATATTTTGCTACCGAATTTGTTTTTGTTTCGGGAAAATGTTTCCTTATAACACAAGGGCGTAGAACGTTTAAAGTTGGTTGCAGGTCTCTTAGTATTAGCAATGAAATATTGTTAAATTTTTCGTCATATCAGTTTAGTTAACAGAAAAAAAACGGTATTAAAAATTCAAATTTACACTTTTAGTAATTAAGCATTTTAAATACATAATGTAGTAAGGACGTTGTCGTTGTCGTTGTTGTTGTCGCTGTCGTTGTCGTTGTTGTTGACGTTTTCGTTGTCGTTGTGGTTGTGCATGTAGAGTACAGAACGTGTTAAATAAATAAGTCGGTACCAGAACTGAAAAAAAATATGAATAAGGAAAATAATTTATATTTTTAACCGCGCCTACTCCTCACAACCAAATATTTGTTTTCATTTCGAGGTGTTTAATTCTCCGCATTACTATTGCAAATTTACCTAGAAAAATAATAGTATTAACCTCGTTTTTTGGCATAATATTAATAATCACCATTTAACTAAAATATGATATTATTTTGTCTAAAATGTTAACAAAAGTCTTAAACAAATTCATAATTATACGACAGCACAAAATGTATTGAGGCATTTTGTGTTGTGATGCATTGGTTTTCATTAAAATGCAAAAGGTCCATTACGTAATTACGTACTTACCTGAAGATGAAGTAAAACTGGAAAAAGTTTTTAAAACAACGTTTCATAACGTCTATGTAGATTAATTCTAAAGATATAAAAATAACTTGTCAATGAGATTAACTCATAAGTGGTAAGCACTAGAATACTTAATAGTTCACCATGATCACTAATTGACTAATAACAATTGTGAAGTATTATTAATACACCACGTTGAACACGATAAATCATACGTACATACATTAGTAGCCCACGTAAAATATGTATATATGGATATGCCAGGAGCGTTCTGACCTGTTACTAGTAACTAAATTTAAAACCGTAAAATTTAAAACATTTCTTAAACAGCGTGTGTTCGTTTTAGGCATAAAATGTTGGAAATATAACACCTGTGTAAGAAAATTCTCTGTTTGATGCGTTATACGCTGTCGTAAACGCGTGGCTTGGAGAATTTAGCATTGAAATTGTAGAACAGAAAATTAAAAATGCGTTTTGTTTATTATTAATGTTAGAGATAATAAACTATTAATTTGGGGAACGTAGAAACTGTTGCTGTAACAACATTTGGGTTTCAATATGACCGCACATTGTTGTATAGTTGCGTTTATTTTGCGAATGAGTTGGGTGACACCCCATTTTCAATAAACGTTTGTCTGTCTACTTAGTATGAAACAAATAAATTAAAATATTTCTGTTGAGCCAAATTTTTTCAGCTGTCCCAAACCAAGTCTTTTTTTCGGCCGATTGCAACTTCCACAGCAAGTACTTGGTGAAACTGAAATTGAGGGGCCACCAACCTTTTCGCAAAATGAACGAAAATAAACAGAAATTAGCTCCATGTTACAACGTCTTGTTGCTATAGTAACAAGCCCAACCAGTTATTTAACAACCAGTTTATTGATTAGTAAATCCCTGTTCCTAGCAGTCACTAAAAAGTAATAAAAAATTAAAATTCATTTTCAAAATTTTGGAACTCAAGAAAAATTGAGTTCCAAAATTTTGAAAATGAACTTTAACTATTTCTCAACTTGTTTCCATTGGTGGTGTGAGCACAATAGCGAGTATTCTAAAAACGTACTGAAGAAGGCTGTATTGAATTTCTATCAGATTTGGGTTAACATAATTCTTATGCCAAAGAGTAGACAACATTTTTACGCAAACGTTTCTCTATTTTTACGCCCGAGGAATATTTTATTTCAGTTTAAATCAATTGGTATTCGTGTGATGTACGTGCCATCGCAAATGAAGCAATCATGAAACAATTATTTTTATAGCAGCAACCAATAATTCAAATATATAGAAAACACCTTCAAGTAATAACTGGTAGATTAGGTGATGGATGTAAATTAACCAGAGATGACTCTGGTTAATTTACTATGCCCGAAAACCATAAATCATGTGAATATTGTAAGGCAAAATCAGGTTCTGATGGATTAGCGCTTACTGTGCAAAACAACATATTTTCAAATTTAATTTCTATTGCGCAGGTGACGACATCGGGAATAATTGTTCAGGTTTTGAAATCGGATTTAACCCGTATGACCCGAATATTGGATGTTACTGCGGAGGCAAAGCTTTAACAAAAGCTCCTCGCTTTCCACCACGATACTCTGACCCAACAATTAACAGGTAACGTATTTTTTCTTCTTCTTCTTAACTAATATGTCACTTGGGAAACTATTTAACAGTTACTCTGCGAGTCGACGAGGTGCGTACCAGCGAGTAGTTTATTAGTCATATCCGACGAGTTTGAGCAGAATAACTGTTTTAATATTTATACAAGTACTGGTTTAAAAGATCTTTCTAATGACTTTACTTTCTTAGACTTGCTCTCGCGCTTCTGTCACTGTTCTTGTTTTTACAATGCAATACGACACGACACAATACCACACGACACGCAACCCAGTCTCGCCTTAAAAACAACTGTATATATTAACTGTGTTTTGCACCTAAATATAACTGTGATGGTAATATTTAGAGCCGGCGCGGCCCTGGACAGACCAGGCCAGGTTACCATTGCAGTGCGTACAAAAATATATCCACATATCCTGTGATCCTTACTTGGGGTTTTTTACGAACTATCTTTTAAAAACCTGCTTGAAAACGTAAGGAAACTGATTTCTGTCGTCAATCACTAGTAAAATGAACTCCATCACACGTTTAGTACAGCCTTCAAAAAAGAAAAGAGTCATGTAGGAGAAGATATTGCAGGCTAACAGTGACTTTATATTGACGTTTGTCGGCGAATATTTCGTAACCAAGAATATTTGTCTTTGAACTAATGTGTCGTACTGGAATGTTTGCAAACGGCGGGTACAGGTAAATCCAGAAAAAGCTAAATTTGCATCACTATTGACTGGTATTGTTGGCCTCACGAATAAAGTCTCAAGATGCATCGTGCTGAGTGATGACACGTTCTGATTGTTCCAGCCAATCCAGCATAATCATATCAATGCACTTTTCTCAAGGAACCTATCGTTAGCATAAACTTAAAAATCATTCAGGTAGCTAGAGTTCATAATCTTTGTCTTTAGGGTAGGGTTTGATTAATTTGAAATTATTTTAAAATTAGTTGATATTGACAGAAAAGCATTAAAATTTTTGGTCCACTGTAATTGGCATACTGTTAGTCTTACTACTATGTATGGGTCTGGTATTAGTGATTTCATCTACAACCTTTAAGCCTGGTTCACACGAGCGACATAAGCATAAGCATAAGCACAAGCTAAGACAAAGGACAAAACAAAGAAATACAGTGAAGTGTGCGACATAAGCATGGACATAGCACAAACATAAGCACAAGACTTCAAGCGTAAGCTGAGGTAGAACAAAAGCAAATTCAATGGAAAAGTCTTTCTTTTTTGTCTTTGAAATCCCCAGAGTAACATTCATGCTTTGTTTTCTTGCTTATGCTTATGTCGCTTGTGTGAACCAGGCTTTAAAGTTTAATAAGTAACTTAATTAGTTAATGATAATGCACATGTCATAACTCATAAAATCCTCCAATTATTTACAAAATGACTGCTTTTAATTTGTCGCTCAAAATCTTACCTAACATATTAGCCCCCAAATGTAATGTACAATAAATTTCCTAATGTAATATACCATTAATGAATTGTCAGTGCTTCTATACAATTACTACAAATAAAAATTTGATGTATAGGTTTTAAGTCCCAAAGGATTTTTGTTATTTATGAAAACGTTAAATTTATGCTACTATATGGAAGCAATACTAAAGCTATGGAAGGCTGCCAATATAGCAAAATACTGGCCAGCTGGTTCGATTCCAGCTCATAGCATTAAACAAAGCTTTCATCCAACATTTAGGATAGAGAGGATAGAAGTATTTTGCCCTTGAATGCTTCACTGGTTTTCAAAGTTTGACTACTTTAGCACGATCAGAGTCAGTCTGTCTTACAATGGAAGACTGGCAATGGGTTTAGCTCTCAGATGAAAGTCTGTCATTACATATGTTTTATGTACAAATAGATGCAACCAATTGTTCTATTGTTCATGGTAAATAACAAACCACCAAAGTCAGGAAAAGAACACAAAACAAAAGAAAACAAAACTGTTGCCAATAGTTCCACTGTTGTAAAAGAGTTTCAATTTACACTCCCATAACCAAAACTATAAAGTTTCAAATCAACCTTGGTAAGGCATAAGCTATAAAATCCAGGGAAGTAGCTTCAGTATATGGGATGGATGTAATGCCAGTTAAGTAGGACATTTTTGATATATTTCTCTGAAATTTGGCAAGCATATATTGTTATTATTATTATTATTATTATTATTATTATTATTATTATTATTGTTACTGTTATTATTATAATTATTATTATTATCATTATTATTTTATTATTATTTTTATTATTATTATTCTGTAACAGATAACTTACTAACATTTCAAAATTAGTCCATTTAAAACAATACCTTTAT
>JAOBAZ010179986.1:0-18112 GCA_026546875.1 Pteroeides caledonicum | reverse complement strand
TATTACCATATTCAATTTTTTTTGGTTATCAGCCTCCCTTTTTAACATGCTTCGCAATCCCTGATAAATATGCGGTAAAAATCGTGACCGAGTTGTATTTAGTTACACAAAGTCAGCATATTGGCAGGGGGGGGAGGTTGGTGGGCTGCAGCAAAGTTAAATCCTTCGGACAAATTTGAAAATGTAGTATTCGTTATACATCATCACAATGACGTCATTAAAGTGATGTGATCTCACTCAGACAGCAAACGACGATACCATATTTGTAATTTTGCCCGAATAGAACTGGCACTATCATTTTCGTCTGAATTGTTTAACGTTTCCACAACTGCAGTTGTGAAGAACTTTCGCCATCACAAAAACGTCATTAAATGACGTCATCTCTTTTAGGTAAGTTATGTTTTCACCACAATGCTTTGCCCGTAGCCCTACGTATGTAATTTTAAAAAAATGTCATGTCAGTATTTTATTATTCTTTAAAAAAGTCCATGATAAAGATTGGTGATGTTTTACTGTTCAGGGTTATTTGAAAACGTCTATCGCTGTAATGGGACCTGGTGACAGAGCTCCGGTAGGGTTTTTATACCAACGGTTGTTTTGTGGTGTACCTATTTGTAAATCAGTTAGTTAGCGGAATATAAATAACATAAACCAACGTTGTTACTTTGTTTACAGCCAATGGACGAAACAGATGTCATTGATGACAGTCTTGAAGACGTCGAGAAGTAATTATTTCTATTTCTACTTCTATTGAGCGTATCCAAACTAGTAAGAAAGGAGACAGCTATGGTCTTTTATACACTAACAAGGTGGAATCTACATATTCTGTACTGAAACGTTACCTCCAGCTAAAAAAACTCACTGAAGTATAATTTATTAATAGGTTTCTTTGTTTAACAAAAATGTCATCCTTTTTATTATAAACATTCATGGTGTTCCCAAAAAGCTATAAAATGATTCTATGAAATGTCAAAATAAAAATACAATATAAAATAAGAATACAATTGACATCAGAATTTACTGAACTTAAGAGGAGTTTGTCTAACTCTTGAAAAATGACACGCTTGTTCTTAAAAGCATTTTTTATTTTTTCCAGCAATCTTCTTTGTCCTGCTGGTGTAATGTTACGACCAGGAATGTTTTCTCTCAAAGTTTACAGAGCTGAGGATATTCCACAAAGTAAGAATTATTACACATTTTTGGCGCAAAAATGAAATTAAATGAATTTTAATCGAACATATAATAACAACAGTAATAATACATTGACACATATGTTGTTTGATTTTAGTGGATTCAGGCTTTGTTCAAGGAATAAAGAAAATTTTAAGTGTTGGCGAGGTATGAATATGGGAGAATAAGTAATTGCCGTGCCCTCTCCTATCCCGTCCTGTCTTGTCCCGTTCCGTTTTGCCCTGCCCTATCCTGTCCCGTAATATGTACTATAGTAATATAGGTTAATGTTAATATACTTAATAGAAGTACGAGATTATATCGACTGTCTCGATTTCTATTTAATTTCTATCCGTTATTAATTTTTAAAAACTGTCATTATTTTCGAAATTTTGTTCTATGTTGATAATCTGGTCAAAGTATTTGTGTAAATCCCAAATTTGTTTAGTGCCGTATGCGTGACAACAGTTTCTTAACAGAATATTTCATAATTTCTTAGGAGCAAAAGGAATTGGTTGATCCGTATCTTGTTTTTTCATTTGCTGGGCACAAGGTTTGTATTTGGCACAGTTTATGGGAAAATATGATTGCATGGGCGATATTTCATGTTTAGGTGAGATATTTTATGTTAGATGAGATATTTCATGTTTGGATGAGAATTTCATGTTTAGATGAGATATTTCATGTTTAGATGAGAGATGTTTGTAATTATCTAAAAAATCAACATAATGTTATTTATGTTTGTAATTCTCAGAGAAAAACACGTATTCATTACAACTCCGACCATCCAGAATTTAATCAAGAACTACATTTACCATTCAAGGTAACGCGTAACAAATTTTAAAAGCGTCACTATATGGTCGTCAGCTTCCCGCCTGAATTTTTCTTTTTATCGGCTTACTTTTTAGTTTCCATCTATGTGTGAAAGACTAAAACTTCGATTGATGGATTGGTAAGTGGTATATTGTGTGAGGAATATAAGTTGTTCTCCGAGGGAACTCTCCGAGGGAACTCTCCGAGGGAACGAAATCATACTTGGAAAAGCGAAAAATTGCTTAACCGCAGCTGGGAATTGAAATGGTATATTGTGGCTCGTATATCCTGTCAATGCACTTACATAAAAATAGATACACCTAGACGTACATGTTCTACAACAACATACTAGAAAACGAAACAGTAACGTCCGAAATTACTGCTTTGTTTTGAGTCAAAATTTGAAACTCTTCTTCCGAAGACACTTTTTTTGGTAAAGATAATTCAGTAACGTCCGAAATTACTGTTTTGTTTTGAGTCAAAATTTGAGACTCTTCTTCCGAAGAGACTTTTTTGGTAAAGATAATTCAATTTACTACACGAAATTAAAGAAATACAAAAAAAGACATTGTTATTAAGCTCAAGACTTTCCATTCCAACAACTAACTCGCGGAACGAAGGATAAATTCTACTCAAACCAACCGAAATAACAGTCTTTTAATATCTGTTTTTTTCCCAGGGATCGTTTAACAAAAGATGATTGCGTTGGAACAGTTCATCTTCCCATTTCGCAAATTTCCGGCCAAGGAGATGAAGGTATGTAGTAAATATACAATGTACATTGCAATTAAGGCCCACATTTCGGGTAACAGGAAACAAGCCACAGTCTCTAAGGCGTACACAACTACTCTGTCTAAAATAATTACATTTCTTTACTTGGTTTCACTTTAAGGCTCGAAATTTGACGATATTTGCTGAAGGGTGCTAACGTGAGATGTTTTATCTTTTTAGGCTTTTTGCCAACTTTTGGTCCATGTTTTATTAATTTTTATGGTTCCACTCGAGAATATAGCGACCTTCCTGATGAATATGATGAGCTCAATATGGGAGTGGTACGTACTACTAGCATTATTATTATTATTATCAAAACTTATTATCTCTACCTCAAAACATATCGAGCTAATTCATCATAAAAATATATCGTAAAAAAGACGTGTTGATGAATTTCATGTAAACATAGTGTCTGTGGAACTACTATGGAGGAGAAGATGTTAGCTACATGTACGAACTACACGTCTAACAACGATCAGATATTTTTATTTTCATTTGTGTATTCACATATTTTGTGCTCTTTTTTAGGGTGAAGGTGTTGCGTACAGAGGTCGTCTTTTAGTTGAACTGGAATCTTCTTTAGATTGTAAAATAAGTGAACCTGTTGAAGATATACAAAGCGTTGACATTATTCGAATACAGGTACTGTTCTTTGATTATCAATTGGAAGGGAAGTATAAAAGGTGGAGAGAAAAAAATGTTTTCACAATATTTTTTATTTAATTTTTTATTGAATTTTGAAGAATTATTTTTTAGCCTTTTCTGAGGAGAAGAAAATTCAAACTTTATGCCTGCTTTTTGGAGGCCTTGATGATTAGCGTCCAGGACTCCCCAGTCGAATTCGAAGTCAGTATCGGTAAGCAAATGATTTTTGATGAAAATTTTCTATTACAACAATCGTTATTTTAAGCTGCCCCATGCCTGAATGCTTCGGATGAATCACCGAACTTTCGCGAAGTTTGGCTTCCTAGTTTTGAACTTCTTATTTATAAATATGGTGGCACAAATCGATAACACGCTGGCAAAAATTTTAAACGTTCTACTGAGTACAATAGGCTAATTTCCAGCAGACTTTAGAAAAAGATTGAAAGGTTGGAATTTCACACTACGATGGATGACTAAGGAGGGCTCTGGATATCTAGAGAGATATATGCACGGTTGAGGGGTTTTACCACATTTTCGAAACGCCGTGCAACCTGTATCTAAACTACCACAGCGAGACTCTAGCCTAGAATTATACCTGATATATTTTAATGTGGGTAATTTAAAGTATCGAAATATAAATGTTCATGAAGTTTTTCATACCATACTTACATGAACTATGCTTTGAAGACGATTCCATTACGTGTATTAATCGTTGGCTATTTGATATTATAAGGTAACTATGGTAACAAGCTCGATACATCAGTGGCTCCATCGTCATCAACCACACCCCCAACCAATGCTATCTTTGATGGGTGTCATTACTACTATCTTCCATGGGGCGATACCAAACCATGTATCAGTGTTGATAGCCATTGGGAAGATATCTCCTTTCGACTTGATCCTCTTAATATTCTTCTTGAACTATGTGAAAAACTGGTACGTATGTTCGGTTGTTTAAAAACAAACATATAACTAAATACATCTAAATGAAGTGAAATAAAGATCTATATTTCTCTTAACTGTACCCTTTATTTGTAATTTACTTTTAAAATAGAACCTCTGAATCCATGGAGGCCGCCATCTTGATTTTTGATGGCGTAACTTGGTTGCTTGACCAGTTGATAACCGTCAATTTATTTCTTATATTTAGTAAAGTCTGACCATTGATCAGTCATTACTCAGTAATTTTAGAATGATGAAAATGATACAAACATTGGAATCTACTACCCATGTAGAAGCTAATCCCTGAAGGAACTAACTATCACGCCTAAGAGATTAACTATTTTTTATCTACCTGAAAGAATTTTCATTTGGAATGCTTTGCCTTTAACGAATTTTAGGAAAAATTTCATTTATCGAAGAAACTCTGGGGTAAAACACTGCTCACTCCTCATATTGAAAATGAATTTAAAACGAAATTTTTTGTTTACTGAAAGAACTTTTAAAACTACAGAATAACCTATTTTATAAAGTTTATACGAGGACCCTAGAAAACAATTCTAGGGTCCTCGATATCAAATGCAAAAGCTAGTTAAAACATTGTTGTAATTGTTGGCCTCATTGAATTAGATTGAAAAAATTTTGGGCTAACTATCGATTTTTCTCTAAAGGAAGCGAACATCGAAAAAGTAACTCTAAGCTTGGAAGCTAATAACTCAACAGCAGAAACAGCATCTGTACTCATAGGTCTTCTAGATGAATTAATAATTGACTGCAAGTAAGTCCCTTTTGTGCTCCCCAAGACCTGCCAGCCTGCCCACCTCCCGTATCTGAGCAATTTTATATTTTTTATGTGTTTCTAGTAAACCATTACCAGAAGTCAGTCCCAAAACACCTGGAGTTAATGAACTTGATTTACATCTTTATGAAGCAAGAGTGCTCGAAATGGTTTGTGGATTAACCTTGCTATCTTTACTTTTCAATGAGTATCTCTATTTTGGTGTTTTATTTATATGTTTGTGTTGTTTGTTTAGCTTTCTATTTGCGAAGAAGCATCTAAACTTCGCGAATCCGCCACTGACATTGAAGACGCTCTAAACGAGGTGAAAGGGTTCTTGATTCGCATTCAAGATATCGCCATTGAGGTAGGCTATTGTTATACGTATAGGTATATATTCAAATTTTTAAAGAAAATATAAGCAATGGCGTTGGAATAAACAATGCAAGCTTACCACGATAATAAAGAAACCAAAAGACAACACTTCTCAATACGGGTCACATGAGTTATAGAATGGACAATTTGCCTGCAATGATGACTTAGTATTTTTTGAAGGCTATAAGCTTTCACAATTTTGTTCGAATTTCGAAGAACTGGTATATAACAGGACATAACATGAGTAAGTTATATTTTATCAATGTTCAGTGACGAAGCCAGCCCGCAATGTTGATCCTGCTATGCAAATTTCAAATGGTTACCATTGTTCATTTCTTTAGAAATTCATTGTTTTCACAGGTGTTGAAAACGGAAACATTTGCATAGCATGACTAAATTCTCGGGCTGGCTACGCTACTGTCTATGTTAATACCCTTATAATATACAGTAAGATTTATAGTGTTTGGGTTTTGTAACTAATGCGGTCGGTAATTTAGATGAATAACATCAGGTATGCCGAAGGTCTATGGACTTAATTATTCTCTGTCAAGCCATGTCGATGGTGACATTTGTTGCTTCTATAAAATTAGAAGAAATCGTATATCGTGATTCTCACTAACTAAACGCCAGCTTTCATCCTGTCCTTATTCATTTTAAAACTGTTTCGTTCATTTTTGGCTTCTGGCGGTAAATTTTGAAAAAAACGTCCTTCGCGATCAGAATGGCATCTCATGTATGCTTCATATTTTGCGTTACTGTTTTATACGTCAATGTTTCACTTTTCATGTTTTGTATTTTTCTTTATTCATTGTTTCTTATCCTTCAGCCGCAGAACTCTATCCCAGACGTTATTGTGTGGATGTTGAGTGGCAGCAAAAGAGTTGCTTATTACAGAATTTCTGCCTACGAGTTATTGTTTTCAAAGAATTCCGCAGCAAAAGGAAAATACTGCGGAGAAGAACTCGATGTTATTCTCAAAGTACGTCAAAAAAAATTTATATTAAACAGTGCTGCTTAATAATAAGTATTTACTTTACTCGGCGATTATTGCTGAATCATTACTGCGCCGAAAACCGAATAAATATATAAAGATAAATATACACCTTAGTAAATTATCATACACACCGAGCTAAGCCAAACTAATAACTTTATAATTAGTAAACCATTTTGATGGGAAAAATACAGTGAAAAAAATCATATGCGTGAAGTCACAAGCAGGCTCGTTTTAGTTTTTTTGTCGAGATACCTCTTAAGCGAATTTCAATCTTAACGTTTAAGCGAACCTCAATCTATCTGATAGCTCTAGATCTTCACTTAAATTTAGCCACTTATTTACATGCAATCTTGTTTTTGACGACATTCAATTAGATCTAACTATATAACAAGAGTCAATAAAGATGGCGTCACTAAGCTGTAAAAAGATATTTGACAATAGTTACTTACGTACTAATAACGTTCTTCCATGTGCACCTCTTGTAAGTCAGGTATCTTTGGTAAGTGGTATGGTTTAGCGTTTGGCAATGTAAAAGATAAAGTTATCAAGTAGCAGCAAAGTTAACTTAACTTCGCTTCTTACTTCTATATGCCATTTCTTTAAAGATAATGCTTCATCTAGCTTCTCATTGTTTTCGCGAAATTATGATTTTAGTATCCCGGCAAGAAAGGCAAGAACATTGAAGATTTTCCCGAGGTTCCAGCTTACCTTCGAGCCATGATCTGGTTTGGTTTAGAAGAGGATCAAATGGATTGGACACAACGAGATGAAGTGGAAGGAGATTTCTCTGTATTTGCCGAAACTGTGAGTAGCGCAAGGCTGATGTTTTTACAAATGACGTCATCAACAATGTCACATGCAACGTTCTTACATAAGAACGTTCATGCAATGCTGTCTAGGACGTCAAATATGACGTCATGTATGACATCACAATTTTATTCGACAGTAAAGGTTTTTTTGAATTGCTCACTTGATGCTAAGACAGACGATTAACTCACACAGACATAAATAATGAGTATTTGGCAACAATTTTCAGGGTGAAAAATAGGGAAATAAAAATTATTGTGTTAATATTTCCAAGCGTAATCAACTTTTCAAAGGGAAACAGGTAGTTTCAGAAACAGAAATGAAGTCCTTACCGCTCGTGCCATATATGAATAACATAAATAAAATATAAATACCAAATGGGTTTGCGTGGTACTCTAACAATATACAATAACATATTTAAATGATATAAAAACGTGCCGAATAATTTGTATTCGTTCTGTGCTTTTAATCCCATTGTCGGATCCAACACTAGTGCACCTAGTTTGCATAACAAAACAAGTTGGTCAAATAAAATTTTGATTGGCTAAGCAGTGATCTGCAAATTAGGTGCACTAGTGCTGGATCCGACCATGAATCCTCTTTATTTTTTTTTTCACTTTTTCGTAGTATGAAAACCAGATATACGTGTTGGGGTCATGGACAGTTAAAGGGTGTCCTAGACCAATTTTCTCGAATGCAAGAGGAGATGTAAGTTAAGTTAGTTTTAACAAAATACATTACACTTTCCACTGTTAATTGACTTTAAAATGCAAACAATTTTGTTTTTGAAAGCGTGGAGTTGTTGTTAGATATTAGTTTTGTTAGTAGTTTGGCATTTTATAGGTTATTGTTGTAAGGCAAATTCAAACGTTCGACGCAGACTACAGGGTGAGGTTGTTGCAAAAACTGAAATATGGAGCTAATGACGTTATTGTTGAAAGCTTTGTGAAAAACGGTATTCCAGTTTGTAATCTCTAAAGTAATATTTACTTTCTAGCTTGCTTTACCAAAGACGTGTTTCAATCCTCCTGAAGGATGGAGATGGGAAGGAGACTGGTTTATTAACCCAGAACTAAGGTATGGAAAACCAATGATACTCGAGTGAGTGAACAGCGAGAGAGAAAGTGATAGATATTCGAGCGAGCATAAAGTAGAGGAAGGACTAGAAAGGGACTGAAGGGGAAAGAAAAGGAAACAACAAAATAAACAGCTGGTCAGAGAAACGGAAGGACGTAGAAAACATAAAGAAAAGAGGTAGGCTCATGAAGAGAAGAACCAGATCTTTTATTGTTTTTTCAATTTAGTTTATGTTACGATCGTGACACTGGCCATAAACGTTTTTTGGAAGATGCCTTTGAAAATGAATCTCGTATACCAGGGGGGGCGTGGAAGCCAGCTATACCACCATGGACTGATGTGGTAAATGAGTTTGCTAAATAAGTTTACCATTAGAAGTTACTTCAAGTGTTGTTATGTCAGTCTGTTCTGTCATATTATATATGATATATTATACATGTGATGACATGTATATGTCAGGTATGTATGTAAATTCCTAGAAAAGTGATGCCATTACTCCTCGTAACGAAATTGCGTGTCCATCTGGTTGGGTGTGGACCTCTGAATGGGATATCGATCTTAATCGAGCTGTCGACGAAGAAGGTAAGATGATTGTTAACACTGATATTGTCAGAAGCGCGGTATGTGTGACATGAGCAAATTCTAGCTCCCAGGGTAAATATCGGTGAATATTTACCGCGCCGCAAAGTGGCCAGGTAAATATTCCCTAATACAGATAAATTAACCTTGCGGGCTGGCTTTGCCACTGGTTCTTCACAGTGAGTAAATTTCCCAATGAATTTCAGGTTGGGAGTACACCGTTGAAGCAACTCTCGCAACTTACGGTCCAGTGGAAAAAGTGTATCATTTATGTCGTCGCCGAAGATGGATTAGAGAAAGAAAGTTTATCAAAGAAAAACCAGTAGAGCCTGAAGACGTAAGACTCGAATCATTTTTGAATTTTCTTTTGATCTATTTCACACTGAAAGGCTGTTTTCATCCTTTAAACAAATACTAATATTTTTCAGTTCAGTTTTTGCACAATATAAAGAACTACCAAACTTTCAGTTGATAACACAATGATTGGGCCTTTCAGGTCTTCATATCATGCTCAACCTCATTCAATAATTATGAGTAAACTTAATTTCTTAATTCTTCAAAAGCAAAGTGAAACCGTTCAAAAAGAAGGCTGGGAATACTCGACTGTGTTTACAACTCGTTTTCATGCCACCAACCGCAAGATGGATCTGGTGAGACGACGTCGTTGGCATCGTAAGATGGTACAAGAGGATCCAAGTGCGCCTGCTGTCTTTTATATCAGCAATGTTGAGGTACTTACATGCTTTTTATAAATGTTAGGTATATTCTCCTTAACCTTTCGTATACTGACTGAACAAATTCTGGCAATTTGATTGGTCAAGAGTCATGACAATTGCAAGACAGACGCACAAAAATTGTTTTTATTGTATAAAACTAATAGATTTTATTTCGTCGTTTTAAACATAATTTATTTGCTAAATGTTAAATAGAACTTGTACCCCGTGGTTAAAACCACGTTGGCATTTAGCGAAAACCTGTGTTTGTTTGACCAAAAAGTTTAAAAATATTTTTAAAATTTTTTTGTCTGTGTAAACATATTCAGCAAGAACTATTACTAGCGATCCTGTGGACTAATAACTTTAAAACGATAACACCATTAAAATGTGTTGAACACCGATTTTAAGTAATAAGTATAAATTTTAAATCATTTTAAATATACTTATAATAGACTTAAATAAAAGCTATTCACAGTATAATTATTAAAAACATTTATCTCTTTCAGGGCAAGGACCAACCCCCGATGTTGAACGCGCCAAGAATGTTCATCACATTCGATAGTACGTTGATATTCTCACTTTACTCACGGTATTATTCTTGGACGTAGTATTTTAAATTCGACTATCATGACTAGACCGGATTTCAAGTTCGCGCATTTTGAACCCGGGGACTGGATCAAGCTGTGCGCACTTGGAATCTGGTCCAGTCCAAATTGGAGGATTGGGAATAACATCTAAAACGAATCATTTCTGAATTATTTTTGATCAAAGGATACCTTATATGATACCATATTCTGGTATCCAGTATTATCATGTGACTGAAACAGAGCAGTGTCATGAGCTAATTTGCTCCTGAACTTTGAATGAGTTTTAACTTTATATTTCTTACTTTATAATATGGCTTTCTGATATTTTAGAGCCTCACAAGTATCAATTAAGAGCTTATGTTTACCAAGCAAGAGATTTGATTCCTTCTGATGCCTCAGGATTATCAGGTTCAACTCTAGATATTACATAATTTTGTAAATTTTGAGATTTTATGTCGATTAGCTAAACATTCCCATGGTACAGAACAGAACAACAAGCTTAAGATTTACCGCATTCAAACATAAATCAAAATGCAAGTTTACTAACGACAGTCATAGTAAAAAATAATTTATCAAGAAACGCGCTTTGAACGCATTCAAAAATATTTGGAACACGTTCAAAGTCTTTTTGGAATGCATCCCATCGTGTTCAAAGAAACTGGAACGTGTCCCACGTGATAAACCGATAATGTGGCGATATCAGTACGACAATATTGTCCCAAAACCATTTGGAACACGGTCCACAAGCCTACTAATTCAATTCTGAACGCGTTCTTATTCAATTTTTGAACACGTTCCAAACGCGCTTAATAGCTGGAAAGGCATCGTTAAATTATTCACCACTGTATTATTTATGCTGCAAGAAAATCTCAAAGTATTTTCAAATATCCTATATAAATCCTTAAACAATGTTTTGCCAAAAAACATATACATTGCAAGATTACTCAAAATAAAAATCAAGGATTGAAGTTGCTGATTATTTTGTTTTGTAGATCCTTACGTTCGTGTTGCCTTCTGTAACTCGAGTATGCGCACTGAGATGCTTGTGCAGACGTTGTGTCCAACATGGGATCAAACTTTGATATTTGAAAATGTTTCAATTTACGGAAATATCGAAGAAGTGGAAGATAACCCTCCACATGTTGTCCTGGAGTTCTTTGATCAAGATGCTGTGGTAATTATTTTAGCTGATTTGACCGTGAGCAAAAAGCCTGGAACTAGCAAGAAAATAGAAATCCATTTTGCTGTTTTTAATCACTTATATCTTTGCTTTTCGTTGATGAAATTTGCTCAAACTTAGTAATTATGTTTAATAAACAAAATGATAAGTCTGTAATAAATTTGGGAACGAAGTAAAATATATTTCAAAAGAAAATTAGCCGTTTCGATCGAAAAATGGATTTCTATTTGACAACTAGTGCTAATCCTTTTCCGTGTTTTCAGATCATCTGGTTAATATTATGTTTTGAAATAGGACTGCTTTGAACTTGATTAGACACAGGTAAACGTACTTCTGAGAAGGCTTGTAGCTTGACTGGTGTTTACTAGAACCACAATCACCGTGTAATAAAATGCTTTTTATATGAGACAATGCTGAAATAACCACATTTCTTTTTAGTATTTCTTATATACTGCAGGTAACACATAAAAAGAAAACAAAACGTATTTCTTCGTATTTCCGCAAAGACTCTCGCCAACCACTAGTCTCAAAAAAAATATTAAGTAAAGATAAGAACAGCGGAACCCAACGCGGGCTCACCTCTGTTATAATTTCGCCGACTTTGCAACACATAACATCGCTCTATGTCAGAAATAACTTGTTTATATAACCAAAAATTATATAATTTTTCTGCTCCATAGACCGCTACATTGTACAGAGGTGTACACAAACATTATGCGCATAATAACGTAATTATTGGCATGTAGTTATCTATAATACCCGTTCTAGTAATAATATGCCTCACAAATCGTCCGTGCGAAAACCAACAAGTTTTATTTTTTTGTTAGGGAAAAGATGAGTTCATTGGTCGATGTATTGTGAAACCAACGGTAAAACTCAGTGGTTCCCAGCCTCCACCTCCTCAGCTGCTGTGGTACGATATCGAGAAAGGAGACGAGGAAGCTGGCGAGATTTTGGCTTGTTTTGAATTATTTTTGGTATGTATTACTCTGTTGAATATCCTTTGATTTCAACCCCAAAATTGCCAAGAACCCCAAAGTGGTCCAAGGAAACCCCTAAAAAAGGTCTAAGGAAACCCCTAAAGTGATCCAAGAAAACCCCAAAGTGGTCCAAAGAGACCCCAAAGTGGGCCTAAGGACGCTTCAAAGAGAACCACGGAAACCCCAAGGTGGTCCAAGGAGGCCCCAAAGGGGACCAAGGAAACTCCAGAGTAGTCTAAGGAAGCCCCCGAGTGGGAACTCCAGAATTGTCCAACAAAGAATGTTGTCCAGGAGGGAAAAATTTCTGTGCAACATTGCTAACATTGCTGGTTCATTTAGTTTTACCTTTGTTGACATATTTACACCACCGGGTTTTGATACCCAGGAGATTTATTTACATTTAGTCTTTTGCATTAAATGGTCAATCATTTCAATTGCTTTAGGATGAAGGAGCTGATCTTCCTTTCGCTCCTCCTTTGCGGAATGAACTTTATTTAGTCCCAAGCGGAGTGAGACCTGTCATGCAAAGAACAGCCATTGAGGTACAATTTTGACTACCAGAACAATCTTCAAGAAAAAATTTATTGTATTTAATTGAATAGTTTGAATGAACACAATTGCTGTTAGGAAGTTAATTATACGGAAGAAATTGAGGAATTAATTATTTAATTTTCTGACGTTTACTTTTCATGAATAATTTGAAAGTACTTTTTAGCCGTTGTAGTGTGTGTAATGCCTTATTTGTCTAGGTGTTGTGTTGGGGTGTACGTAACATGAAGAAGTATCAACTAGCAACGGTATCTTCCCCAAGTATTGAGTTCGAAGTTGGGGGTCATATCGTTGAGTCAACGGTCATTCTTAATACGTTGAAGAATCCAAATTTTGACGAGCCACTTTTCTTCTTTGATGTCGTAAGTATTCTAGTACCAAGAGTACATGAATAAGTTGAACAGCTGACATACTACTACCAAAGCTAGTAAAACAGAGTGAGATAAAATACCAAACCGTAGACTGTCCAAAGACAGTGACCATTGTTTGGCGTTTCAAGTTCTTTGCAGTGATTGTCTGCAATATGATAATCTCTACATACATCAATTCACTAACACTTATACGGATATTTTCCTTTCAGTATCTCCCAAGGGAAGAATTGTACATGCCACCAATGAACATTAAAGTTCGAGACAACCGTTCATTTGGACGAAAGCCAGTGGTTGGTCTCTGTAGTTTGAAAACTTTACATCGTTACAGAAGAGAACCACGTAGTCAAGTCGATGGTCTAGATGATACAGGTTTAATAAATATTTTCAACAAAAAATTTCAACAATATATCGGGCATCAAAAAAAATATTCTTATTTTTATGATCAACAATTGTCAATGTTCGTTTTCATGATTTTACTCACGGAAGTGTTAGCATCGATCTTATGTCGGTAAACAGACGTGGTCACTTGATCGGATCAGTATAGCTGGAGTTAGCAAATTAGGTGTAGTCACTAAATTAGGTGTAGTCACTAAATTAGGTGTAGTTACTAAATTAGGTGTAGTCACTAAATTAGGTGTAGTCACTAAATTAGATGTAGTCACTAAATTAGGTGTAGTCACTAAATTAGGTGTAGTCACTAAATTAGGTAGGGTCACTAAATTAGGTGTAGTCACTAAATTAGGTGTAGTCAATAAATTAAGTGGGGAGATGTGATTAAATGACATGAAAATTGTTTTATCTTGAAGACATTTTTTGATGAAAAAACGGTCTTACAGGGAACTACACCTAGTTATATCTACTTTAAGGGAGGACAATAAAGGACTCCACTCCTACAAACGAATAAGCTAATTTTGCTACTTTTATCTTTTTTTTGGCCAAACTAAATTTCAGCTTCTCAGAAAATGCGGTCAATTAACCAAATTGGATAATAATCTGCAAGCATTTTTGCTGAACTTCGTGTCCTCCAGCCGGACGCCATTTTGCAATTGGTCTACTATCATTATTTTTGATCTTATTTTAGAATCTCAGTTACCTTCCAAGCCAGGATCACATATGATAACAATTAAGGAACATAAACGAAAGGTACTGTATTATTTCAATGTATGCTTTCTTAAGTACTAATTAATTAACAAGAAGTCGATATATCTGCTTGTTTTTCAACCACATAGTGAACCATAATGGACAAGAAGCAAGGTCTACTGAAGCAACAACATACAATCATGAACAAAACTCTCAGAACATCTTTGCACTCGTAAACTTTGATTACTTGTATAATATTATAGAAACATGATTCAGAGGAAGATTTGGACTGGTGGTCGAAGTACTATGCTTCAACTGGAGAGCTCGCGAAGTCTGGCAACTATTTAGAAAAAGGTTACGCCAAAATTAAGGTAACATATATAGACTGGGAACTTGATTAAAGGGCCTATTGTATCTTTTTGTTTACGTCAGTGGAAATTTTGTGTACAGATAACCCTAAGTATCTTCATCATAATGAAACAATTCTCATAAACCAATACTTGAGTTGAACTAATTAATCGTGTTGTTTAGTATTAATAAACAGGAAATTTAGAGATTTACAGAGCCATCAATCTTAAGGCAACAGTAATCACTATACACTCCCTTTTAAGATTTATCCAAATGAACTGGAAGAGTGTGAAGAGTTTGAAAAGTTTGAAGACTTTGTACAAACTTTTACTATTCGTCGTGGAAAGAATCGATCAAAATCAGACGACGATTCCCACACTGTTGGAGAATTCAAGGTAAATATACATACGGGACTTAGAAGGAAGGGGGATCCGTGGGAAACTGAGGTTTACGAAGCTCTGTCTTTGTCGGAGGGGGGCACTGGGCTTTTCGGTATTACGGTTTTGTGTACCCCCCAATGCCCCCCTCTTTGTTTAGTACCTAGTAAGCAGGGGTGGTGGCCACACCTATACCAATAATTATTGATTTTACTTTGAGTGGAAAGTGAGAAAACCGGGGAAAACCCCTCAATGAACAGGAAAATCGACTAAACTTACTTGCTTAAGAATAAACAGAGTGGGGTTTTCCCCGGCGGTGTTTGCATATTTGCCTGAAAATGAAAACGGCCAGCAAAACCAGTATTTTTTATAAACTCAATAAAAAGTAAATATAACGTCCTTGTTTTCCAGGGGACATTTAGAGTTTATCCATTACCTAATAACCCCAAGGATCCCTTACCACCAAAGTATTTGCACACGTTACCACCCAGTCATCCCGTTGAGTGTGTTGTGAGAGTTTATGTTATTAAGGTATGAAGAATAAAATGTTACTTTCATTTTGTCATTTTAAAACGGCTGTTATTATAATTGTTATATCTACTGGAAGTGATATGCAATACAAACAATTGAACTATGAGTAACAAGTTCCAGGAAAAACGAGTATATCTTGTCAAGAAACAAGTATGTCTTGTTAGAAAACAAGTATGTATTGTTAAAAATCTTGTTAAGAAACAAGTTTATCTTGTTAAGAATAAAATGTGATAAGAAACTAGTAACACTTGTTAAGAAGCAAGTCTATTTTGTTAAATATCTTGTTAAGAAACAAGTATATCTTGTTAAGAATAAAAAAATATCTTGTTAAGAAACAAGTATATCTTGTTAAGCCTGGTTCACATAAAATCGGTAAGCTGTCGCAGATAATCACAGACAGGCCCCAAACATTTTATGTGAACATAAACCAAATTGTCGCAGACTGTCTTAGAACAATCGGCGACGGATCGGGAAAGTTGAACTTGGTTCAACTTTCCCGTTCTCAGACAATCTGCGACAATCTGCGTCTATGTTCACATAAAACGTTCGGAACCAGTCTGCGGTTATCTGCGACAGTCTGCGACAGCTTAACAATTTTATGTGAACCAGGCTTAACCCATAGCCTATGAATCGGTTATTCGGAGTAAAAAATTAATAGCCAATCGGCGTTTATGCAGCATTATTCTTATAATTTAAATACTGAACATATAGGAAGCAATGAAGACATAGTAGATAAGAAGTTATAGTAGCTCTGTATGTCAATTTAAACGTCGTGAGTTATCACAAAAGTTCAAAATCCTTAATTTAAATCCAAACTTAAAAAATGTAAAAGTAAGTTGTTAAGATAGCTAGAAGTAAAAAATGTTTTGTGCACAAACGTATCTCACCGAATTTACACTTTGAATTGATAAAAAGAAACATACTCCGAATAAGATTCCATCTTGAACAAAGGAGACAATTGTAAATTATGATATTTTGGATTTATTTCATGATTGTCTGAATTTGGAATAAATTCGGACCATCACAATTGTCTCTTCTTGTTTTTCTCAAACTTTGAGTTCAATTGAACCTTTTATTCGGAGTACATTTTTTATACTTTATAAAATTATTGTCTGGGACTGGATGGTGTTTTATAATATATTTTTTGACACCCTTTGTTTTTTTAGCTGAAATACACATTGAAAGATTTAGTAGTAAACGACTGGCGATAAAAAGTAGGAATGGAGATTATGTTTGTTTTGATACAAGAAGTGCTGTTGTCGTCAAAGTGAGTCAATTATGTTATTAGTAATCAGTTACAGGCGCCATCTTTCGGCTGATCACATCGAATGAAAATACAACTCATTATCTATGTTATTGTAATGTCTAGGTTATACGAAGGTTTGTGCCTTCGTTACCGCGTGCTTATTAAATATTGAGGTAAACAACCAATAAGAATAATTTGCAAAGCACTCATCCATGAGTTTGAACAATGAAGATTTATAGCATTCTTATGGGTTGATCGTCCCAAAATACAATTGGCACGTGATAACGAAGCAACCTCGTACCCAGGGTTTTACCTACACTCCCGCTCACACTCCCGCTCCGTCAGTGTGAGTGTGAGTGTAGGTAAAACCATAGAGATGGGTAAAACCCTGGGTACGAGGTCGTTGACTATCTGCTTATAGACAACAAGTCCGAGTTGTCTATAAGCAGATAGTCAACGAGGGCGCAGTCCGAGTTGACTATCGCTTATAGACAACAAGGACGTGTTGTATAATTGCTTTGGTATACATTCAGTTTCACGCTAGAAAAAATACAGTTTTTCTTATGTTAACAAATGAAAAGGTTGGTTTTTGACCGCAATTGGCTCTCTTTTTCCCCAACCGTTGTCTATCACAGAATAGACAACGGTTTAGTAGCCAATCAGAACGCAGGATTTGTAATACACAATGATTGAATGTATACTAAAATAACATAGATAATGAGTTCTAATGAATTTTTAACAAGCTTCCAGACCATCTACTCTACTGACTATGAAGTCACCTAGATAGTATAAATTTTGTATTATATTAGTAGAATATAAAGATTGACTTTAAAAAAAGGTTAGTTTCACACCGCCGATTTTACCAAATATAAAATTTCCTTTGTGTTTTGATTATGAATTATTAATGTTTTACTAAGAAAAGTTGTTTCTCTTTTTTAGAAAACGTTTGATAATAGATGTGTTTTCAATCAAACGGTAACAAAAAGCGGTTACCTTGCGTTTAAATCACATTATAACAATACTTGGTTTTTGGGATTCAGCAGTAAAAATGAAACTTACGGCCTGCCAAAACTTGGAAGGAAAACAAACATTAAGCAAAAGTCAGTTATGTTTGCAAAGATGCCCAACTGAGTTCTTTACGTATTTCATAAGATCTGACGTCATAACCTTTTTGCGTTATGACTCGAGCAGCTCTATTT
>JAOBAZ010179764.1:0-10442 GCA_026546875.1 Pteroeides caledonicum | reverse complement strand
GTGCTGTGCTGTGCTGTGCTGTGCTGTGCTGTGCTGTACTGTACTGTACTGTGCTGTGCTGTGCTGTGCTGTACTGTACTGTACTGTGCTATACTGTACTGTACTGTACTGTACTCTACTAGCCAAGTATAAAGTATACTGATTGCCGACTTGCAAAAACCAAAAAGCGCTGGGCTTAACTTTCAGTGAAATCGACTAAGCTCGCCTTTGTTTCGAACTAGTTCTAGATTGCATATTTCCACAACTCGGAAAGTAGAATTTTATATTCCACACAAGTCCTTGATTTATAGCAGCTTCTATAGGTGACCAAGTTTTAACTTGTTAAAATATTAACTACTTATCAAGCGAACGCGAGTTCCGTACGGTCAAATATTTTGCTGGAGATCTTTTTTTATAGTACAGACGGAGCCCGAAGGGCGAGCTCTATACTATCAAAACATCGAAAGCAAAATATTTTACCGTTACGGTCCGAGCTTGTGAGGTTAATAAGGAGTTTATTATATGTCTCAACTACAACGGCAAATGCTAACGACATTGTTGACGTGGTTGCGAGTCTTGCTTTCTTTCTCCGGTGTACTCTGTCTCCGGTGTACTCTGTCTGTTAGTTCCTTCGGATAGCAGCTAATTGGCCGGCCATTTTTCGTTATTTCGTTTAATTTTACTCACAAGTTGTTTCGCTTAAGATGAGTGTGGCTTCTAAATTTATAATAAGATTAGATTAGATCATTTAATAACAACTAATTATGGAAAAAGTGATAAGAGAAAATATGATCGCAAACTGACCGAACTCGATGTCGTGACGACGCGAATCCGGTACCGTGTAATCGGGGTCAATGGTCTAAACAGTGGGCTTCTTTTCTTGCAGGTAATGCAATGGGCCGTTCATGGACGCCCCGCAGATATATACAGTTTGGGAGTGTTCCTGTTGGAGCTATTTGGGTTGTTCCGTAGCTTCACTGAGTCCCGTGAGGTATGGCAAACTTGTAGGTTCAGCCCACTGATCTCATAGTACACTGGTTAGAGCTTCCTCACCTATCGAAAGTAAAGCCAGATTTGATGAACGTCGGGGACCAAACAGAGGGAAAAGGCAACCTCATAAGCATCCTTATCAGTACACAGCATTAAAACTGATTCAGAACAAAAAAAAAACTGACGCTCTAACCATTACAATAGATGTTTACCCAAAAAGAACCTTCCTGAGGTTCACGTAATGTATAGATTATTTTGAATTTGGTTCCCGGAAGTTCATTAAATCTGGCTTCACTTTTCATAGTAGAGGAAGCTCTATCCAGTCTACTATGAGATCTGTGGTCCAGCCTTTTACAAAAGTAGTCGAAATTCCGTTAAACGTGAATTTTGCTATTTGTCAATTTCATCGGATTTTAGAATACTTATTAAACCCTGTAAGTCCCATTTTTTTTCATTTTTCCATTGTTTTTTGCTTTGTTCTCGATCTTGTTTCTTTTCTTCTGTTGCCCGACATATCAGACATTGGGCATTGAAGGTTAAAAGAAGAAGTGTTGAAAAATTATGTATTTTTAAATAAATATTATTAGTATGGAACATGGGTTTCTATGTTTCGAATTTTATACGTGTTTCTCGTTTCACAAAGAATTATAGAATATTGGCGTTTTTGGCCTAAGTGCAGAGTTTACAGTAATATGCCGCGTAGTATACGAGGTCAACGTTTTAGGAAATCGTCGAGAATTTGTTTCTTTCGTTCTGCTAAATGGTTTGCAGACTTTGTATCTTAAATAGCCTAGCATTATTTGTGTTGTTTTGGCTCGTTCCTCGTACGATGCTTCATAAATTTGTTAAAATTCCAATGACAGCTGAAATCTAAGCCGCCGGACTCCAAATAAAATAAAAGCAATTTTTGAAAGAATTACAGAAAGTGGAAAAACTAATTATCCCTATCATTGGGCTTCATGAAACAGTTAATCAATATTTGCCCTCAGTTCTTTAAAGTCGATACCACAGATACCTTTTTTGTTTTAGGAAGCTCTCGAAAAATTGCATGGCATCGATCCTCATATTTGCCAAATGGCTCGGGATTGCCTCGTGGTAAGCTCTCAAAACATCAAAACGAGGCTAGCCTCGTTTTGATGTCGATACTTTATTTTGTAAGCAATCTTAACTCGAACCACGTACGCGGGAATATTTGTTTTTGGAGATATCACTTTTCTTTTATCCCAATACAAGTATCTTCTCTATGGTAGTCTTCTGTAGCAAATATCCAAAGATTTATTCAATTGTACGATACGATAGCCCTCATCTATGAAAAACGTCCAACTTTCCGGACAGCAGAGCATTCCTTAACCTTGTGTTTTTTGAAAAATGTTTCAAAAAGTAAGGTGTTAACTTTCACACGGTTACTTGAGGGGTGATGGTAGATTTGGTGCCATAGCATATACATGGTTACAACGAAATGCTTTGATTTAAAGGTTGGTGTCGTTGAAAAATCTGTATATGAATATAAAAGTCTTCAGATTTATTGAAAAGTGTGTTATTGATTATAATGTCCCAGCTCTGCCTGTTAAATAGACCTATCGAACTGTTTGACGTGTGCTAGTCAAAAAGGGGAAGTTGGCTTTCTTGTGGGTATTTTACTGTTCTGCTGTTTTGCAAAGAGCTTGTAAATGACGTTAGTTTGGAACTCGTGCACGAATTTTCTCTGATATAACATTACAGATTATTACTTGATAGTAACAAAATTAAAACGGTACCGATTTTTGAGAACAGACAGAAACGCTGGAAAAAGTAAAATGTTAGTTCTTCGCGTTTGACGAGTTCCTTAGAAGAAAATAGCGACCAAATTTATTACTTCAAATGAACGTGTTATAACCAGAGTCTTCTATAAAACAGAGTTGAGTCGTCTTTTATTAACAAATCCTCTGGATTTTTTGGATCAAAAATGGCGGTTATTTATTGTTTTGCTATTGTATTCCGCCATTTTTGTTCCACCATAAAAACAGAACATGCCTTAACTCTCTTGTACAGGCGATGTTTGTTTCGTAAGGCGAGGTTTGTACACTGAAACTAGAGGTCCGAATTATTCAATCAATTTTGCTTCCTTCTGATTGGCTGAGAACTCTAGTATTAAGTTTAAATTTGTTTTACAATGGGTATTAAGGAAAAAATATCACATGTGGTATTATTTCCTTAATACCACATTATGAATATGTTTCAAAACTGCGTAAAATTGATTGAAATTGTATTAAAAGGAAATCACACTTTTTCTCGAAGAATTAATGAAAAATCACTTTTGTGTTTGGCAAAATAATTCATAACAGGACTCGTGCTATTATGAATTATTTCGTCAAATAGCGGTGCAATTTTTCATTAATTCTTCTCGAACCGCGTAATTTCCTATACCAGTTTTGCATCTTTTTTTTTGTTTTCGCGATATTTTAATTTCAAAGTTTGCTCACTGTGACTTTGGTTAACCATCTGTCATTTGGTTTTTGTAGAAAAATCCTGAAGATCGACCCTCAGCCGTCCAATTGCGTGAATACGCTGCTGTACAGAGGTTTTCCTCTGTATATGTGGTCGACCAAGCCTAATATCAAGAGCGCTTTCGTGAAAATAGGATGCTTGGAATCGTTATTATGTCAATAATTATCTTCAGATTTTTCAAACAACTTGTTATCGACACAAGACTATATATAGTATAGACACTACCCGTTGCCAGTCCTTTGCCTGTCGAGTAATCTTGTTGTCTGGCGTTAGGCAAGTAAAATACTAACTACTTGTTAACCGAACGCGAGGTCCGTACGGAAAAGTATTTTGTTTGAGATTTTTTTAGTATTTGCAGACTAAGTCTGTATTTATATGCTATGTATGTAATATGTAGTTTAGATCATATTGTGGTTAGAAGCGTTACTCAGCCGCTTTAGTTCTTCTCAAAAGCGGATTTACATTCAGTGTAAAATGTCGTTTGTTCAAGTTTGCGTTGGCATTTGTTTTGAAATGTGTCTTCTTAAGCCTGGTCTCCATGTCATCGCCCAAAATTGTGTTCACCCAGTTACAGCGATCCTACTGTTGTTGAGGGAGATAGTACGATTGCTGTGATTGGTTGGACACTATTTTAAGCGATCGTAGCAATCATATAAAAACCAGGTCTTGAAGACATACACACTTAAAGAAAAAAACTATGGGAGAAGAAAGAACAAAAAAAAGATTTGTTTTTTTGTGTGCATCAAAAATGGCTTCGGAATTCTGTCAAAAGCTGAATAGCTGTGAATAATGAGTCGCCAACAGATAGAGATAAGTTACACTGAATTGTACATAATGGATTTTTTACATGTTTCGCTTCGAATTTGATTCTGATCATGTTAATGTAAATAAATGTAAGATGCCTCAGTCGAAGAATCTGAAGTCATAAATTAAAATTAATGAATATCTGGAAATTACCATAGGTATATTAAGTTATGTGCATGTATATGTTTTTTTAGAATAAATTCAAAATTAGGTCTTAAAGTCTTGGCTGTTATTTAATGTATATTTTATTCTTGGTTTTCCCCCGTCGTTATGGCGGTCATGTTTGGTACACAAATTTAATCTGGATAATTCACTTATATCTGAAAATTGTCTATTGTTCCACCTCGTGAATATTGCAGTGGGTCTCGTGTATGAGAACCATTGACCTGTTGAAAACTTAAAATGTTTAAGCTCATCTGGAGAGTTAAATGTATGTACTTTAATACGCAGGCGAATTAAAGATAAGATCTTGACGTCATAGTCGTTTGTCGACCCATTACTTTCAAGCTCTACGAAGCTGGACAATTTTAGTGACGGATCATTTTTTTTCACACTTCACTAAAACTGAAAAAACAAGCATTTTTTATTGGAGAACCACAAGTGATCCCCAAAATAAGCAACCTCGTCGCCAGGGTCTTTTCCCTCTTCGGCAACTAAAATAAGGACTGTTGTGCATTACAGTACTATTGAAGTAAATATGTGCATGTTTCTCGGTTGTGATTGGTTAGTTTCCGTGCAATAAACTGATCTGATTGGTGGAATACATTGAGCTATAAAAGTGGCTCATGTGCTATTCAGCCTGCTTTAAAAACATGGCGCTGCTAAGAAGGGTAAAAGTTTGGGTTAAAAACAAGGCTTTTGTTTTTTTCCTAATAAGAAAAGTTTTTACTTAAGATAAGCGAAGCAAAACGTACATGGCTGAGTGAAATTTTTAAGCTTTTATTGTCGTGGAATGTGATAAAACAAAGCAGAAGAAACCGTGTGTCAGTGGACCAGTTGCAGTTAAGGTAAGTTAAAATAAAAGGTCTTAACAATTTATTTGTGTATAATATTGATAGGTAGTAAACATTTACTAAACTAATTAACCACATTAAATAACTCAGTTTTAAAACTTTATTAACTATAACTTTATCCACGCAGTGGAAAAATTTACACTGCAACATGTACATTTGGGTTTTAAAATTGTTCAATTAAATACAATTTCGACTATTAAACTATATACTCTGCGAAATACGTGAAGTAAATTTAGCATAACTTATTTTCACCGACATTGTTATAATAATTATCATTTCATTTGAATTACGAAGGTATATATAATCTTAAATTAAAGGTTATCTCGCATGATTTGTGATGCTCATTTTGGTGTATGGCTCATATTGTACAATGCTTACCAACAAACTGTTTGACACCTGTTTCAGCTCTGTATTAGGCCGTCACCAGTTCAAAAAAAATTGGTTACTGAAGTAAAATGATGTGGATAATTATAAAGGAATACATAAATATTTTAAATAGTTATGATTGTCAATTTTTTTTGTGTTTCTTTTTTATATACAGCCTTAAGCCAAAATCAATTCCTCATTGGTCAGTTCCATTTTTCTTAGCAACATGGTACCAACATATTGTCTATGGTGATTCTGATATAGATATCCATTTGTGGTTTAATCATATCAAACAAAAGGTAGCATGGCTAAGGAAAAATGAAACAGACCAATCTGGAGCAGTTTTGGTTTAAGGCTGTATTGTGAACTTGTAATGATCTTTATAGAGCTACAACAGGTCTTTCAGAGTCTGTCTTATCAATTTTAAGTCGGTTATAATTTTAGCAGGGGTTGTGGTATCTTTTGTACCTTAAAATTGCTAGCCTCTTTAAACAAAATAAACCACCATCCCTGTTTTTGCTTATATTTTAATTTTTTCTGAAGTCAAGTATAGTCTGTATTAACCCTTTATAACCTGTTGGCCACCTTATTTTAGTATTTTACTCTGTCTAACGCCAGACGATTTTACTTGTCAATGTGGAAAGTCTGGGCTATAAGGGGTTAATATATCCTTGGGTATAAAATTATTTTGGCCCAAGCGCTTTGGCTGTCCTCAAGATCATGTTAAATTGCTTATGAAGTGGAAATTATTATTGTCATGTCTGAAAGAACTTGTAAAACTATAGAGTTGGTTATTTGACAGTTTTTCCATTTACATTTTTCTATTTCAATTGCTGTGAATTTAAGTTTGTGTATAATGTCAACTGCATGCTAATTTATAATGTCTTACTGCATGAGTTGTAACAGAAAGGTAGATAGAAGTTTTCATTATCACCAAACTAAACCTGATCAGTGATAATATGCTGGTACAGCTGTAAAATACGTAGCAGTTTTGGAAGAGATTTTTCATGACAATCACCAAATTATTACATTCTCTATAATATAATGTGACATTTATAAAACAATAATTTTCACCTATAAATAGGTATTTTACTGAGCCCACTGTATCATTTGATCAGATGCCAAAAGGACATTTGTTTTCGACAAACTGTATCTAATAGATTGACCTTACATGAAGTACTTAGGCCAAATTGGTTTTACTATTTTTATTTTTCTAATTTAAGATAAAATAACATTTTTTTGAAAAATAATTTTGGCAAAACTTTACAATTTCTCACCAAGAAATTGTGCTTAAGCATTTGTATCCATTGTAAAAATATTGAAAGTTCTATCACTTTCGTATTATAAATTAGGTTACTATTTGATAAATCGGGAGATTTGGAAATTTATATACAACATGTATGCCTAGCTTGACCAGTTCCATTTCTTCTTCATGAAAGGTAATTTGGAAAGTGAGGATCGCCTTCTTCCATTATCTCGTTCGTTTACTGTGTTTTTCAATTGCTTTTGCACTTGTTCATCAATAATAGATGCCATATCATACTAAAAGAATGAAAGGAAAGTATATTTTTGGTTATGGGGTAGTGCTTAAGGTTTTAAATTGACAGACTAGATTTTTTGGTTGGTACATGTGTATGATGGTTGGTGACAGGTGCACCATACAGTTTATGCATTCCAAAATGCATTTTGTGAGGAACAAATGTTTCACAACCACACTGCAAAGTTGCCAGCAGGATTTTTTTTTCGGGGGGGTAAAGCCACCAAGATAAAACGGGTTTCCCTGGCAAAGCTTTGAAAATGCTAATCTGGTTTAGCATTTGTTTTACTTGACATTTAATATGAACTTTAGTATTACTACCGGTATAACTAGAAGTAGTATAGTAACTGTACTATGTCTAATACAAATTTCATCTTCGAGGAGCTGAATCACTAAAACGTTTAACAAGTCCCGCAATCTGGAAAATATTGGGGGGGGTGATTTTGCACACTGATTTTGTATTGGTTCTTGATGGCTTGGTCCGCTTCTAAAATTTATACCAACAAATTGTAGGAGCCTTTTTGAAGCAAGTACAAACATACTATTATTTGTCACTGGGAGCTGAAATTCATCAGAGTGGTGAACAGCATAGTTCACTGGGAAGGCAATGTTCTTTATGAGTTATTTATGTGTGTAAGACTTCATATATATATATATATATATATATATATATATATTGATTAGACACCTACTGTAAAGCTGGATTGCCACTTGAAAACATTTTTGTGAGGAATTTTTTTTACCGTTACCGTTAGTTTCAGTTGAAAACTTGTATGACAAAAGGAAAATTTGCTGGAAAAACTCTCCAAGTGAAAACCCACCCCAAATCATATGTCATTAAAATAATGATTGGTTCTCGAAGCGAAGTAAACATAAAGACAGAGCTATATTTACCTGCCACTGTTCAAGCTGTTCGGAAAGTTTGATTTTCTGATCAATGGCTGCCAGAAGTTGATTATCAAGGTTTTTCACATCGGATTTGGCCTTTTCCAGTTCTTCTATCACGCTGCAACAAAAACACAAATTTAAAACCAAATACGCACAGGACAAGCTTTGAATAAAATCCAACCGTCCATAAAATCTGTGTATGCGACAAGGAGCGTACATAATACCGAAATTTGCGATCATTAGGTTGAAAATGGAAACTACACAGCGTCAGTGGCGGTTTAAGACGAATATTAAAGAACTTGCAATTTAAAATTCAAAATACGTGAACAACAAACCCATTGATAGGATTTATATTCTTTGGAATTGTTTAACCAATAGGATTGTTCTCAAGGTATTCAAATTTCCACCTGGCTAGCCTATACATCTACAACACGTACATGTACACGTACACGTACATATAGAACCCGCGTGTAAGAGACCGTTAAAGCTCCAGTATAAAGGTTTGCCTTACCTTTGTGTCCCAGTTTGCCTTGACTTCTTTTTCAGACTGTTTATTTCACTTTCCTGAGTTTTGATCTGAAAAAAAAGACCCAGCTATTGTGTTTCTATGCTCGCTATATTCACAGAATAAAGATGTACAAAGAAAGGTCACTTTGTGAAACAACTTGCCCTCGTATTTTTATACAAATGTACAGTTTACTGGCTGGAACCACATAGTTCAGCGTGCTTATTGGCCAGGGCAGACACCTTATTGGCAGGGCAGACACCTTATTCGCAGGGCAGACACCTTATTGGCAGGGCAGACACCTTATTGGCAGGGCAGACACCTTATTCGCCAGGGCAGACACCTTATTCGCCAGGGCAGACACCTTATTGGCCAGGGCAGACACCTTATTGGCCAGGGCAGACACCTTATTGGCCAGGGCAGACACCTTATTGGCAGGGCAGACACCTTATTCGCCAGGGAAGACACGTTACTGGCTGGAACCAGATAGTTCAGCGTGCTTATTGGCCAGGGCAGACACCTTATTGGCCAGGGCAGACACCTTACTTGCCAGGGCAGACACCTTATTGGCCAGGGCAGACACCTTACTGGCCGCGCCACATGCGTAATGCGATCCTCGCGAAGACAAAAACTTCAAAGACTCAGACACGAGTAAGTCTTTTGGTTATTTCTCTATTCTGCGGTTGGAATGGTCAATCTTGTAGAAGCTGACTGTGGAAAAACATATTACATGATAAACTTTTCGTCTAATGAGCGACAGAAACTGATCTGAAAACAAGGACTGGATCATAGAATAGAGGTTATCCAGAAATCTAAAGCCCGTTTTCCACTTCAGCCGTATCGTACCGTACCGTAGCGATTTCGTTTGTGTGATAGTCATTAGTCGTGCTCTGGTGCTCACAAAACAATGGAATACGGTACGTTTCGCTGCGATACGGTTGAAGTGGAAAGCGACCCTAACCGAAAATGTGTCGCTTGTTTTTAACGACGCACGCGGTGGCTCCGGTTCAACTCGTCTAGCGTCATGTGGTTTTGTATACGGCCCTAAACCAAAATCGCTCCTGATTGGTTTGGTTTCATCGCTAAGGAAAAATGGAACCGACCAATTAGGAGCGAGCTTGGTTTCAGGCCGTATTGGAACTGCCGGCATACACTTGCTGAGATGGCGTCAGTCGCGGCGCAAAGGGACTAGATTATGTCTATTCTGTGACTTTATTCAGTATCCTTTTGTTTTTAATCAGTTAACTTTTCAGCCAGAATATTTATGAGCTGAGATTTTGAAGTTTGTCAAAACCTCGACAAATCACTGTAGGTGTTTGAATTAGCTACGTTAAGAAGTAAATGCTTTTTCCCATGTAATTTGAAAGATGTAGCATCTAACATCTGTTCTAATGAACGTAGGTATAATGAGATTTGTGGGATCCATCTAGATGTGACATTGTCAGTTATTCACAGCGGAATTGATTGCATTACTTTATGTTACCTTTTTCAAATATTGTTTTATTTCTTCCTCTTTTTGACCTAATTCATTTCGTGACTCTTCAAGTTGAATGCCAAGTGATGAGAGTTGTTTTTTAGCTTCAAAACATTCGATTGTAAGATCTTCGACCTAAACAATTTGTCAACAATGTCGTTAGCACTTGCAGTGGAGACATAATATATGTCTTAAACTATGGCGAAACAATTTAGAAACCTAGGAGGAGTCTCAAATAATCTCAAACAAAATATTTTCCCGTATGCATTCAATTAACAAATAGTTGATATATAGTATATACATACATCATAGTTACTGGAGCACATGGTTTGGAAACTCGATTAAAATTCAGTAGAACTCATTATTTATGTTGGGTTATGTTTATGCAAGTTTGGGGTC